>LQNK01000982.1:97993-124566 GCA_001586405.1 Phoebis sennae
TTTCTCGGTGGTAGATCATGACGTAATTATTGTAAGTGGAGCGACACTTTTTGTTGAATAATTTTACACGTAAATTTTGTAAATGTCTTGGTCTTTTTGTAAAAGGTAACACACATACGAAACGTTGTCGAGGTTAGAAAATGATGATGAGCTAATTCTGCTTTATGTATGCTATAACAGTCCTTCGATTATAGATTCAAAATATAGTGTAATAAAACGTATTTAGATTTTTCTAACAAAAATTCTCGCTAGCAGCTTTGGTAGGTATAATAGCACGCTCGCTAAAAGTGTTCGAAACGTAAGTTGAATAATAATGTTAAAAAATAATAAACCGCGTTCAAAAAGATTAAAATGACCATAAATTACATAAAAGTGACATTTTTTTCCTTTATTTTATTAGATGCTTTTACACATTCTAAACGCCAGCACATTCGCACCCTGATATTTACTCAAAGCTTATATGATGCTTGAGAAAATCCTTTAAAAATTTTAAAAATTATTTATTCTTCTAGAGAATTTGGTGATGTTAAAAATCGGGTCCCAAATTAGTCAGTGGATAAATATTTAGCTCCTCTCGATCTCGACATTTATTAACAGTAACTCTACAATTCGTGCAAAAAATAAAACGAATGCATTTTCCCATCCCTACACATAACAATGAATGTTTTTGACATCAGTACACTAGCAATATATTCCTTTTCTTACTGTCAAAAGTACCGTTTATCTTGACGTAACAAAAGGTCCGACAGTCCTACACCCGCATACAAATACCTACTTTTAAATCCTTACAAGCGAATTGATACATATGTAAATACGTCACGAACGAAATTGCGACAAAACTGCAATAAACACACTTAAATAATGAAATTATTACGCAAAGTTTAAAATGGCAACATTTACTATTTCAGTGAATTTAAATAAATGTAACGTCAAAAGTCAAGGATGATCTAAAAGTTGATTCTAGAATCTAGAATATGATTTGTGTTTTATTGATGTAATAAACAATATTACAGTGTCAATCAAAAATCTTAAAAAAATATAAATTTAATTATTTAGGATTCTATATTTCAAAATTTGCGTCCGAATTATATCTATATTTTAATTTTAATTCCTTTTTAATATTATTTATAAACTTATTAGTAAGTATCCATATTTTACTCATTTAACTGCATTTTATTTTTGCAAATGAATGTAATAGTTTATATTGTTAATATCTTACTAGACATAATATACTTCTTTATTTTTTGGAATTTAAAATTTGACCTAGTTACTGGTTAAAAATTTTAATTTGTTCATAATTATTGTCCTCTTCCATATTTACTTCAGACGTTTTTAACGTACTGAATATATTAATTTTCTACTATTATACAACTAGTATACGGGACCAGTAAAAATGTTAATTACTTATAACTATGCCATAATGAAATGTAGAGTAGGTAATAGAGTCGCGCATAAATTTGATTAAAACAAAGATAATCATTTTCATCTCCATAATGCATTTTAATATGGCAATAAATCCTCATATTAACTTTTTAATTCATTGACGTTTAAAGAGCAGAATCGTAGTATAGGTAATCTGTGTTATTATTATTTAATATTTATTATTATCAAAAGGTATGAAGCAAGTATAAGCTTTATAATTGGTTACTTGAAAAAAATAATAATTGGATCTGAATAATAACGAAGAGAAAATCTGTGATAGAATAAAATTTTAACATAGCTATTTTAAGTATTATCTGAACTATCCTTAAAATCGGCTTACACTAACAATGCGGACAATCATCACTGAACACATGCCCATTTCGATGATAACAATCTCAACACAAATTATTCATTTTACAAAAGGTTACATCTATGACTTAAACCCTCTTCCTCTTGGTTGAATATAGCTGGAGTTATGTATTACCATTGACAAACCTCGCAAAGAAAAATATTTCATTTCATTTAATTTCAACCTAAACTAGGCTTGGATATTAGGATCCTCAGAGATATGTTACAGTAACAATGAATTTTGGGTTCTATTTAGCTCTACGGAACGAGATCCTATCTCAAATTTAAGTTATTTACAATTCAACATTCATAAAATATAAAATAATCACCCGAAAGTTGGCAAATATTACCTTTGATTCATTTAAAATGTGTGGTAAGGTGGCAAATATAAAACCGTATACCACCACAAAGCGATCAAAACCTTCACCCACCTTACAAATCTGTATGCGGCTCACGGCAAGTTTCATTACAATTACTTTTCGCCAAAAGGCTAAAGATTACACACGTGATATATCTCGATTTACATTTCATCAGACAACTTTCTGCAACCTTGGGCAGGTGCTTGCAAAACCATAATTAATTGAAAGCTTTTAAGATGACTAATTCTCTATAATCATGTTTGGAAAACTTTGAGATTAAATTCAATATGAATTTTAATATGTTCGTCGGTGGTTATTTATGATCAAGTCGGTTAATCAATTATAATAACATTTGGGCAACCGTTTGAACTTTCCGTAAAACAAAAGTTTATAAGATTGATTTATCTAATAAATGCGAACTAATTTTATTTACAAAACATTTTATTGATACTACGAAATTAATTGTGAAATATGTTGTAAATATTTTAAAGTTTCAAATTTGATCATATTAATTTGTTAGCATTCATTTATAAAATAAGTACGTTTCTTTAAATAAACAAAAATATAAATATACTCGTCCTGTAATATGCTAAGAAAAAAGGTTTATTCAATAAGAAATAGATCAAATTTTATTGAAATTATGCTAGCTTGTTGAAAAATACCATAGAAATTATAAAATGATGGGATATTAAAATATCTATATTTTACTAGTTCGTTTAAATTTTTTCATGTGAAATGATTACAAGGAGGATGAAAAGCTTCCAGCTTGTTATTTATATTTTTTAAACTTATAATAATTGGGCTTTTGTTTTAATGTGAGTTACATTGATAATTAGTTTAAGGTTAATTTTTATTGTACATATAATCCTGATAATAAAAATAAGTAAAAGTAAGTTATCTATAAATTATATTCATATAAATATTTCAAATCTTACCGCATCTCCAACCCGGTTCAGGGTGGTGTTGTATGCAACAGCCTCGGTCAGCAACAACAAAAGCCCGACGAGCCACATTTTAAAAACATCACGTAAAAACACACACCACAATTTAACACATACAAAACGCCATTACACGTAAAATCAATGACTTAAAAAACTTTAATACACATATTTTATAATTGTCCTTTAATTAAGCTAACATAATTTAATAAATCATATAATTTTTTTCATTGTCATTTTTTTGTTTTTAATCTGTGCTATTATCCTGGACGCGTGTGTATCTGTGACGTTTGGCGGGAAATGTCAGCGCATGCGCGCGACTGCGCCGCACGCGGCTCGTTGCTCAACAATATCTCTTTATCGCGATATCGTATGTGCGATGCGTATCCCCGCCGTCTAATTAGTGACGGTTAATCAATCAGCCGATCAAACGTTGGAACGACCCTTCAACGTGCCTTAACAGCCGGATTTACTAGTTGATTTAGAAAGTGTCAACTCGCTTTGAGCTTTAGGATTCTGCCGTCAAGTAACGACCATTTCAATCAGTTGAATGCGCATGTAAACAAGTTATATCTGTTTTTTACGTCACATCTCACTTTGAGCGTAAGATAATGTAAAAAGATACTTGAAAATACACACTTTAGATTTTTATATTGATGCAGTGTTATCGGTTATTGAAATACTGACATAATAATTGTATACACCTAGTTATGAATAAGCAAGTAAACCTTAAATTTACAATGGCCTAATTTTGTTGAAATCTTTAAAATTAAAAAAAAAATGTAATGTCGTTTGTTTTAATAATTTATTGTGAACAGAATTTCTTCCAACATTGAATTTCTTAATTCATATAGATGTGCCAAAATATATTTTGGAAGTATGATAATAAATTCCTAAAAAACGCAGATCAAATATTTTACTAGATATTTTTAATTGCAAATACAATGTGATGCACTGCACTAAAGTAACTTCAATAAATTCAAATCCGATCGAAGTATAAGGAAATGTGAATTTTTTAAATACGTGTCCCTTCGCCGTCTCCACTGCAGAGTGCAGGGCTGCGTACTACTCCATACAATTTATGAATTATATTAAATTAAATGAATGAACTTGCAAAAATAATGCATTTTCTAATCTTTGGGTTTTGACATTACTTTGAACAAAGTTAATTAGAAGTACCATCAATTGATGAAATAATACAGGATGTTTTTTCTTTCCATTTTTTTAAAATAATAATGCAATTTCTATTATTGTCAAAATGGGCCCCTAGACGCTTTTCAGAATTCATTGATATTTCTTATAGTTTAGGATTTGGACCTGAAAGCCCACTACAAAAATTCAGCCTGTATATTAATGGAAAAATAAGAAATTAAAAACGTTCAAAAATTAATGAACGTAAAATATTGTTTATAATTATCTAATATTTAGTTATTTGCTATAAATTATGAAATTATATAACACCGGAACATATAGGAACATTTTTTAAATATTCTCAACGTAATTCATTTATCTTTACCGTCCATTGCGTCACGCCGTTAAATAAATAATAGGCAATAAACTTGACTTTTGTCCACACTTTCATTTTTTTCAAACCTATTGCATTACAAAATTATATGACACCGTCTTTCGCCATTCAACGAGTTTAATAATTATCAATTATGTAAAAATATAATTACCCGGTGTACGAGAGTTTTTGATAATTTGCAGGCATCAAATGTAAAACCAATATTGAATTTCAACATTGAGCCCTGAATATTCTCAGCGCTTTTTAGTTTTTAACGTCCCAAATAACGAGGAGATTATAAATTCAGGACGTATTTATTTTATTATTATTATATTCTTAAATAACACCATGCATAAATCCTTTGTAGGAGGAATATTTGCCAAGAATATCAAGAAATATTTCTTAAATGAAATTTTTAGCCTCTATTCTTTACTCATTCTAAATTGTAATTTTTATAAAATACATACATATATAGTTCCCCCAGAGTTGTTTTTATTTTATGCCACAATATTTATTAAATCAATTAGATATTTAAATAATATCGTTTACAAATTCAAATTCAAACATAAAATCCTTCTCGTTGTATTAAATACCCATCACAGAATAATACAACTGACTTATATACATACAATTAAAATATTAAAATGCACATGTCATGCGCATCCGACACAGTTATTTCTTAACTTATATAACGTAATGCAAGCGTTGAATAATTATGAAAAACCTAAAAACACATTTACGTTACTGTTTATAACAATTTGTTTTACTGACTAGGCTTTTATTAATAGCGACAAATCGACAATTTGCAACACTCGCAATTCGTTTTTTTTTATAGGGTTGCCTACTTTTTGTATTTAAAAAAAACACTAACTTTTTTTTCTCAAGAACAGTTGGCAGAAATTTTACCGCTGCACAAACAACATATTATTCGAATTACTTGATTTTTTAAGTTAAAAATTCAATTTTTCAGTTTTTAAATTTAATTTTTTTCCACTTTGTTCATTTACCACTTTGTCGCACGTATGATAATTTATTCACAACTTTTGGGGCACACTCACTAAACAATGTTCTGTATATTGTACAATATATTTTTAATGCGATGACTAAGAATGTTCAAGTTCAGTTCAATGTATGATTTTCTACCTGATACAAAGACTGTATACTTAAATAGGATTAATAAAAAATACACTCGTCCTTTAAAAAACTACTTGAAAGAACATAATATCCAAATTAGATTTGAGGTTTCGATTACAAACTGTCCAACATAGAATTTGTACGCAATTCGCATTTTTTTGAGTTTTTTAGTACGGATCGTAAAAAATTCCAATAAGCAATATGTTTAAAAAACCCTTTTGATAACCCTATCATTAAAATGATTAATCAGATAATTCTCTACTTTGGCAAATATGTTCTTGGTTAATTTATGTCATAAATTAGCAAAGGCAATAAAATTGACCTGAGCAAGCATTTCCGATCGCGAATGTAGACATCACTAATCGCTTTTTTATGCAAAATAATTTATATAACCCTTTCTAGAAAACATTATTTGCAGATTTTATAAAGTAACCTCATTTGATAATGAAAAATAATAGTCCTACTAATTATAAATGCGAAAGTTTTTGAGAATGTACGTATGTTTCTTACTCTTATACGCAATAAATACTGAACCGATTAGAATGAAACTTGGTATACATAATAATATAGGTAAGGATTCAAAATATAGGCTACTTCTATTCCCGGAGTTGCCACGGGATCAGAAGTTACGTGGGGGCGATTGCGGGGTGCGGTTAGTAATTAATAAAAGTTTTCATCAGCTACATTTATTTAATTTAATCCTTGTTTGAGAAAAGATATCATTTTTCAGCCTATCTTGGCAATAAATCATATTTTATTTTATCGCTCAATCTACTCAATTTTATAGCCGACAAAGCAACAGTGACTCTTCTGATGAAGTTTGTTCATGGACTGTGATGACAGGTGATCATTTACTATAACTAATGTTCTTCTAATCTCGACATAAAAATATAACAATCAGTCCTGGTTTCTACTAATAAAAAGAAAGTCCATTTATGTTATTAATTAATTATAGTCCTTATTATTTAATGTTAATTTAGAAATGAATGTATTTTATCATTTTTTCTTTCGAAAGCTTCAAATCCCAAGCTTCTCCTATTCTCTCATATTCCTCTCCTTCGAACTCTCCATTCACCCTTCTCTACACCCCTCATCTTACTTAAATCTATACCACAGATAATACAATACTAATTAGCAATACACCAGCGACTCTGTGTTGTCGGTGATATTCATGGTCTGTGGAGGTCACTTAACATGAGGTAAACCACATGCTCTATTACTCACTCGACAGGGACTATTTGTATGGAAAAATATAATTGTCGTGTTAACTACTCTGTACACAATTTCTTCATATTTTCTCACCGTTTAAACCTTTCCTGAATTGATGTTCTACGAACATTTCAAGAGTAAAGTTAGTCAAAATTAGCTCAGTAGTTCTCGAGTTTTAGTGAAACAAACAAACAGCAATTGATTTTTATTTATATAAATCTAGTATCAAGAGCGTACTCTCAATTTAATTCAAATTTAGATACAATTAGATAAAGATACGTAACATAAAACAATGGTCACTTAAAAAGTATGTGAAAGCACTAATGTGTGTGGTTTAATTTAAATTAATTAGATGTAAAAATTATAATCATTTCAAATCCGCTCGCCGCGCCGTTGAAAGCGTTCTCATGTAATTTGTTTTTAAGCTTTTTAATTAAAATAAATGTCATCTTGACAAATGGAGGTAGCATATTTGGCTCATTGCGTTAAAGAAAATGCTATAAAAAGTATAATTTCAGAGAGAAAAGGTCACCAGCTGTCAGAGTCTATTTGAATTTTACAGCTTTCATGTTTGTTTCGAAACACTAATGAGGAATTTAAACCACTAAATACTACATGAATCAGGGTAAAAATTCATTTCAAACAATCTCTCATGCGCAGTAGGTTTCATAATTTAAATAGTGCCAAAGGCAATGTTTTTAATGTAAAATAAAAAATAGCTACTCACTCACGCAAACACGAGATAATATTGCGAGTGTAAATAATGTGCTTAAATTAACAGAAACCATCATATTCAAATTGTAGATAATAATTAATTGTAATTAATTCAGACCATTGAGCAACTCAGGATTACGTGACGCCTATAAAAAGTTGATAAAAACGCATTTGACTCGTCAATGTGGCTACATATCTCAATCTATAACGAATAGCGGGTAATTAATACGGGTGACATAAGTGGATCCCTTTCGTAATACATTACGGCATTAGAAAGCAGTGTCCATGGTTCCTGATAACATGCCTTAAAAGAAATAAGCTGGAGTGTTGCCAGGTGGACTTGCAAAATATCCTAACGTATGACGTATCCCTTTGTGTAATAATAGCTGTTTTGTGTCATAGATTCATAATAAGAACTGACCTTAATATTATTATCATAAATAAACAATTAACTTGATTTGTTTCTTCTGGTAAATCTTAATCTTAATAAATGTCACTCAGAGAAACCAACGCACATGGTATGATATAAGTTGCATTATTAGGAATTAGAAATGCTTAAAGAGATGGTGTTATTTACGAATAAATACATATTAAACAGATATTTCAAATTCAAACACACGATTAAATCAAAAATATGAGAAATAAATGAACTAAATTAAATAATTAAAAAAATGTTATTGGAAAATATATAATAATGGCAACATCAAATTAGCTCTTTTTAACATTCCTATCAGAGGTTGGCGTGCAAAGAATGAAGGTGTTAATTTTGCGCAGAAATCGCTTGACAGGATTGGGTCAAACGTGGTTCGCATAGAATACTTAGTTCAAATCAACTTGATTCATTTTGACTTACGATTATACCTCAGAATAAGTAATAGTACTGCATAAGAGGTTTCAAATAAAGCGTAGCATAATAAAATTGTTAATTGCTTGCAACTGATCCTCAATTGGCAATATGAGCATTCCCTTTTATGGAATTGCATCGTTATTAAAATTTTACTACTTCATAATATATGGCCATATATAAAATGGACGTAATCTATGACCAATAACCATGCTAATGTACATTTCTAAAATCTTATATAGTCATCGCTTTTACTTCGCTAGTTCATTTTAAATCCCGAATTCTATTTTAGCTCGTGTGTTTCCTTACTTAAATATAATAATTTATAGATTTTGAAAATATCGCGTCTCTGCAAAGAACTTCGAAAATTCATAGACCTAAGTACATAACACCAAAATATGTAGTTAGATACTTAATGAATGATTGTCTACGTTAAGCGTTTATCATTTGCTAATAATGTCATCATTGTTTGATTTTGTATTAGGTCCATGTTATTAAGAATTTATTTTTCTAATTTGCTATCGAAACTTATTTAAGGACTGAAAAACATATTTTTAGGCAATAATGATGGGTTATGGTGTAATACTTTTGTGATATTTGCTTTGCCCTAATCTTAGCTTTTTAACAACTTGTAACTGAACAATGTAGCCGAAGACAACAAATTAATAATCGATACGAACTGACTGCGATGATCTCAAGCTTATAACAATTACGAGCGTTTAAATTAACTGATAATGGTATGTTATAAAATAATAAAATTTATGAATATGACATACTTATAAAGGCTGTATGATATAAACAAAGCTGTCGTAACTCATCTGAAAAAGAAATGTAACTAAACTGGTTTAAATTGTTTATATATAAATAAGTGTATCTAAGCTAAGTACCCATATTTTTAGCCGTGCGGCCGCGGCGGTGAGATAAAATACGTGTGTCACCATCCCATTTCTAGCCGTGGGTGCCGTAAGAAGCGACAGAGGGTAATTCTGCTGCATAACATCTTCATGTCCGGAGCGGAGGACTATATTCCCATCCCATCTTGTTGTACTCCTCTCCTAATTTCCTACTATTAATCCTCTCCACTGGCCTTCCTTCAAGCCGGCAAGGCATCTTCGATTCTTTGATGTTTTATGTATAAAAAAATAATAAAAAAGCGGAAAATTTCGAATGCTTTGAAAATGGTAGAGACAAAAACCTAATAATAATCGCGTAATAACAGCCACTTATTATTTCTTATGATATGATATTTATTATGATCACTTAACAAAATTAAGTATGGAACTTTGAAAGCTGAGAGATTACGGAGCACGGCGTCAACAGTATTCCGTTTACGCCGTGCACCGCTCCGTGCGACGTATATGTTTGATGCGCATGAAACTGAATTGCGGGCGGACGTGCCTAATATAATATCATAATAGAAGAAAGAAGTTTCAATCAAGTCAAATCAAGACAACCACGTATTCTACGGTCGTACCTGCGTCGTACGCCGTACTCTGGATACTGTACAGTATAGTCTGGGTACTATTATACTAAGCCTAATCTAGAACAGCCGCCGTGGCCGTTTTGACAAGAAAATATAAAAAGCTATCATCTCATTAGATTCACATTAATTATAGTTTTCTGACATATTGACGATATATGTGATGAGACATAAAAGTAAAAAATCGTGAATTGGAACGTTAGAAATTGACATAATTGAAAAGTAAACGTCAATTGTTGTGTTGAGTCAGCTGTCAAATTTCTTATTATTGGTTTCGCTTTGCAGATCAATTTTAAATAATTAAACCCTAAAAATGGCTTATCTCATCCAGCCGGACTATGTAAAATATGTGTGTACTTGTGGTCAATTAAAACCAATAACGAATTTATATTTTTGTCGACACTGTTTGATGATTAGATGCGGGTTTTGCATTTGTCATGAGGTAAGTTTTAATTTTTAACATATAGTATGTTTTTATATGAAACAGCTATTTAAATATAAATCTCATCTTCATAAACTACATCTTATTGAAATATTTAAATGTTAATTCATGACCTGTCTTAATCATTAGAGACTTCAGTTCCTATAAGACATATTAGGCATTCCATTAAATTATTCAGAATGCATTGTTATTCTATATCATAACAGCTCTGAACTATTATACTACTTAATCATTAAGAACTTATTCAATTTCATATCCCTTTCATGATTTTCAATGTGTCATATATTATTTCAAATATTGATCTCCAATATAACATTGCTATGTTTAACTTGTAGGTCGATTCTCACTACTGTGCCAACTGTCTCGAGAACATGCCTTCATCAGAAGCCAGGTTGAAGAAGAACCGGTGCAGCAGTTGCTTTGACTGCCCCAGCTGCTTCCACACCCTGTCCACTCGGGCCACGATAGCCCAGCCCCGGCAGGACCCGGCTGCTGGTGACGCTAAGGTGGAGAATAAACAGCCCAAGAAGATGTACTACTTGTCTTGTTTCAATTGTCGCTGGACTTCCAGGGATGTGGGTATCCCGGATCAACCTGTAGGTAAGGGTTGATTTTAATTTTGTTTTTTTTTTTCAAATTAATGTGTAAAAATTATTATCAATAAAATCACAAATGGACTTTAGAATTTTTGCCATTATTTTTAATAGGAAAAAGAAACATATTTTAATGCATCATGCTCAAAAAAAATGTGAAATATTAAATATTTTATTGACAGATTTTTTCATAGTATTTTCTTGTGTTTGTTACCACGCGAGTACTTTCCATATTGAATAAAACACTTTTTAAAGAAATTATAATATTAACAACAATGTAAATAATTAATAACCACATTTAAAATATTTTTTTGATATAATTCTGTATCTTCTTCAAGCAGTTTGTGACAATACTGTTAAAAACATTTTGGTATTTGTTCTTAGCTTCAGGAGGATGGCCAGAAAGAACAAATCCCTTTGCTCACCGTTTCGGCCAACTGCTGGAATACTACAAGGCAATCGCACAGCAGGAGAAACAGGAGAAACTTGACAGAGAGAGAAAGAAGTTTGCTATTCGCGGAAAATACATAACGCTCACTGTGAGTCCAGTTTCTATGAATATTTTGTTAATTTTTGTTCATTTTGTGCTAGAGGGTGGGAGTTTGAACCCCATGTATACTAGCGAGTTTCTTGCCAGTATCTTCTCGATAGAAGCGAATTTCCAAACCAGTGATAACTTAAAAACTATTCATAAGTACTTTGTAAAAAGTTTACATGAATAAAAATATTTTCTATTCTATTCATGAGTTAAAATTTATTTGTATTAAGTGGTGAACAATTTAGTTTTGTAATGTATGAGTGTTTATTTATGTATAGTTTGTATGAACTTTCAAAAAAAGTTATATAGTTTTGGTAGTACAACTTTTCCCTAGTTGGGATTAAGTGGTATTTCACATGTTTATTTTGTGATACCGAGTGACCAGTATATATTTTATCTAAACTTAATATCCTTAGACTATCTCAAGCCTCAACATATACATTTTCACATAAAAATAATACATTTAATTTAACACAAACATTTTGACTCCACTTTCAGGACAAAACAGGTCTTACAGGCGCTATGGCACGCAACATCGCTGGTCTTCCATCCTCCGAGAGTTCGTCTTCTGCAATAGCCAATTTCACCCCAAGCCAAGCCAGTGAGGAGGTTGAAGAACTACCGGAGAATTACCATACTTTGGAGGTCAACCTAAAGCAGAGTGAGTTGGATTGTGTACTATAATGGTAACAGTGCCCATGCCCCGAAGAGCACATAAAGCCTTTGGTCCTGCGCCTTATCTCTCTCTGATTGGGTCCGTTCCATCGGGGCAGTGTCAGTATTTATTTATTTATTTATTTGCCATACCACCAGTGTACACATAAAAACTTAAGAGTTATTTAAATCTAGTAAGCTATGATGTATGTACACCAATTACAGGTATGTACAAAAAAGAAAAATTTATATTATTACAAAACTGTTTGCTTAATATCCATGTGTAACTGCAGAAATGCTTAATATCCATGTGTAACTGCAGAAATTAAAAGTCAGTATGAGAGTAAAGGAATAGAGTGCACCTGTTTTCGCAGGTACAGATCGTAGCGGAAATCGGTCAGGGGAGCTAACCAACTGTTTTCATATTAGACAATTTTCTTGTTTTTGGTAAAAATAGGTGAAAATTAAAAAATAAAAGCTCAATTATTTGTGTCTCTTGAAAATAAAATCTTAATCTATTATAAAATATAAACTAAGTAAATTAAATAATTTGAGGGTCTCTGGAAAAGAAATTAATAAAATTATGGATAATTTTTATAGATACAGAAATGAAGTGCACTTTTAAATATTTAATATGTATAACTTTAAGAATTTTATGGGCGGCAAGAAATAAATAATAAATCTCTATTTGCAGTAACAACAATGCCCCAACGACTGGCATCTCCCGAATGGCAAGCGCAGCTGGTCTCCCGCCTCCAACCCTTGGCCAGACCCCTCAGCGTGAAGAGGAGCCAGCGCTGCCGACGCTGCGACCACAACCTCACCAAGCCGGAGTACAACCCTGGCTCCATCAAGTTCAAGATCGAGCTGCTGGCCTTGTGAGTATACAGGGTGTGTTTAATTTCAACCCTTTGCCAGATCCCTCAGCATAAAGAGGAGGCAGTGCTACTGAAGCTGCGACCACAACCTCACCAAGCCGGAGTACAACCCTGGACCCATCAAGTTCAAGATCGAGCTGTTGGCCTTGTGAGTATACAGGGTGTGTTTAATTTCAACCCTTGGCCAGATCCCTCAGCATAAAGAGGAGTCAGTGCTACTGAGGCTGCGACCACAACCTCACCAAGCCGGAGTACAACCCTGGGTCTATCAAGTTCAAAATCGAGCTGCTGGCCTTGTGAGTATACAGGGTGTGTTTAACTATAACGCTTAGCCAGACCTATATAAATGTTAAATTCTCAAATTACCAACAAATAAAATATAGCCAAATCTTCATTGGATTACAAACATTTTCTCAAATGGATTTTGTCGAAAGGAAAATTTCGAGTTCCTCTTTCGTGGTATACACTGCCTTCAGAATAAGTAAAAAACTCAATTATCTCAAGAAAAGCAGAGTGTGAAATTGATATCAATAATTTTTATTAAGTTCAAGCTAAATATGAGTTAAAGTGTAATCCATTTAAGTAAATATTGTACACATTTATTATAAACAATGATTAATACTCTTAAAATATATCCTACTAGCTGATCCGCGCGGCTTCGCGCCCGTAGCATAATGTTACACATATAGCCTATGTTACTTGTGGATGATGTAGCTTTCGAATGGTAAAAAAATTTTTAAAATCGGTCTATTAGTTTTTACACCTATTCAAGTATTCATTACAAACAAAATTTTCCTCTTTATAAAATTAGTGTAAATTTTTAAACAATTCATTATTTCTCTAGCTACCACGTGCCCGAAGTGAAGATAATCTCATACGAGTCCATAAAGCCTGGCGGCACATCGGCGCTGCTGCTCAAGCTGACGAACCCCACCGCGCACGAGATGCAGCTCCGCCTGATACGGCCTGATGAGGTGCCAGATGTGCAGGAGGAGGAGCCCAAGAGCATCGAGAAGAGTCTAGAGAAGTCGCTTAGTTTGGAAAAGGTGCATGCAAAAATTTGATTTTTTTTTTAAGTTTATTTATTTATCGCATATTATATCATTTATCATCACAGGATGTCCTAATTCGATAAATGATTTTAATGCCAATAAAAAAGAAAAACTAATCTATACATAACATATATGAAATAATGCTTTTACCGTGACTTCAACCTGAGTGCAACAAAATAGATCGACCTCTAAGGCTACGAATGTCGTACTTTCAAAAGCGCTAATAAACAAAACATAAGTCAGTGTTGCCGTCGCTATAAAACAGATTGAATAGGGCTGGTAACACCATTAAATATTTATTTTTTATAGTATTTTCATGGGTTTGTTTTAACGCAAATACTTTCCATTTTAAATAAAAATACTATATAGACGACTTTAAACGCGATTTATACATTATTGTACATTATTTATTTCTTGTCAGATAAATCATAGATCAGCTTCATATAGAACAACAAAAATGTTTTAAATGTCACTTCATATTTTTTTTATTTAAAAATAGGACACATCCTGGCGCCAAGTAGTGGAACGCAAGCCGGTGTTGCCCTCCCTCATAACCGTGAACAACCCAGAGCAGACCCTCACGCTCGCGCAGAGGGACGACGCGGCCGAGTACGATGATGACGCGCACCATGATACTAACGAGTGAGTAGTTTTTTTTAATGGCAACATTACTATTTGACACATGTGTGGCGTCACGTGACGTCACAATACTTAATCGCGATTTAAAATGTTTTAACCGCCAACAAATATACCTCTTCCAAACATCAATCTTCGGGGCCTTCCTCCTTCCTCCACAGAGGTACAAATAAATAACGAATATTGAATACATTTTTATCACTTTATAATAGCCTCTTGTCAATTTTCAGGGAACAATTCCTTTAAATATGCAAAAAAGCAGTACTTTTATGAATTACTTCGTACTTAGAAGCCTACCTCTTAGCAAATTAGTATAAAAACAAACTATTTTCAGCGTAATTCTTTGGCGGAAATCCAACAAACTTGCTCTCCGTCTTCAACTGCAAACAGACGAGAACGCAAAGATTGGTGAACCAGCACAAGCTGTCATCGCAATCGAATACTCGTATCGTAACACGGTACCACCTTCAGCAACCTCCACACAACACCGTGACCACACCCTGTATACAACTGTACTGATAGACCTCGGCCTTGTAACTGAATAAATGATCTCGAATTTTCGTTTTTTTATTAAAAACAAAAGCCTTAAGGTATTTTCGAATTTCGAATGCTCATGTGCATCTTTGTAAACGTTAAGAATTTATAAGTTATGCTGCTTATTTTTAGTCTGTGGTTGTGTTAAAACGCGGGAATTTTTATTTAACCTATTGTTAGTGAAGTTGTAAGAAGACTGGATATTGTGCTATTTGCTTTAAGTGAATTCGTTTCTTTTTTGTACACATGTGGTACTTGTAATTAAATGTGATAAGGAAAATTAAATATTATGTATGGATATCGATAGCATTGTAACTGGTTTGTACTTTACCATAAATATATGGAAAATATGCACGCACGTCTGATGTTATTCTTAGTAGTAGATTATAATATGTCACTGGTGCTTACAATATATAAAATCGTCATTTATATGATTACTTATTTATTATTTGCACCAAAACTCGCGTAATATACCCAAATAAAAAGTATTTACATACTTATTCTCCACTGGTATAATAATATATATTGTATTTAACCAAATAATAATGTTCGCTCTTCGATGCATAACGCTACTTTAAAACATATCCATGAATAACTTAATGCAGGAAATATTTATTTGTGAAATGCCCATAAGTGATTAAAATTTATTTAAAGTCGGTAAACTAGTTTCGATATTCGATTCGGAAATTAAAACCAGATCATAAAAAAGGTTCACCTTGGCAAGTTGCAATCTAGAAACAGAAATATTCACTTAATTATTTATGCTTTACATTAGTCGAGATAATTAAGGCCGTTTTATCTCTGTATATGGTAATAGAATAAGCTTTACTTTAAGAAAATCTAGTAGGTATATATATATTAATTTATTTTTTATTTAGCTACTAAGCTAAAGTCTAATTTCCATTAAAAATCTAAGGTTAATAATGTAACCTTAGATAGCTTTATCTTGTTTTTAAAATAAAGTATTATTCATAAAGTCTAAAAATGTATTTATTGCTTTATTTGTAACAAAACATTAAAATTAAATGAAATAAAAACACTATGTTGTTTTATTGCCTTTCGAAATAAGAAATGATAACATTTTATGTAATAAATAAATGTATAATTTATATAATTTCTAGTTAACATTACAAACAACAATTAGTCATTAATATATTTATTTAAAATTGCACAAGTTATCACAGTATATATTCGCAAAGGTTGTCAAACAAAAACATTTAATGGCACCAAAGTAAAAATTAGATCCCATATGAAAACCTTATAAATAACATATAATATTTGTACCATTCCCATTGTGTTTAAAATAAAAATATGCATTTTAATATATTATGGCAGTTTTACAATTTACTTAGAATTAACACAGTCTTCTTCAACCTGAGTTTTAGCAGAATATATAACATCATTCACACCTACTCCGTCATAACTGCTCCCAACTAATGATATGGGTAAATTATTGTTCTGAATATATTGCCTTATCTTATCCACTCTCTCATAGTGGCCAATCACATATTGAGGTATACATTTGTTTAATATACTGACATTATATGCTGCCGGGGTGTCATCTATTTTTAAAATAGCTTTTGTTTCTTTCAATGCAATGTCCAGTAGCCTATCATTGCTCACATCTTCTCCAAACTTTTCTTTGAACCATCTGCCACCAAGCATAACAGTTAAAACTGTTCCATGTTGGTCGGGTATGCAGCAAGAATCAAATACTACACCTAATATTGGTGAATTCTCAATGGGTGGAATCAGAAACCCAAAAGCGGGTGTTATAAGGGGTTTGTTAGTCGCGAAATATAAATTTACAATTCCAACAGTTACAAATGGTATTGCATTGAGGCTTTGTGATAATTCTGGATGTTGCTTCTCAACAAGCCTTGACAATACATGAGCAGGGACTGTGGAATAAACATGGTTTGCAGTAAGAACTTCCCCATCAGCCTTTTTTAGTTTTACAAGGCTGGAATCCACAAATTCTATTTCATTTACTTGGGTATTCATATGCAAGTCAACATCATTATCTTTTAAGTAAGTTTTAAGTGTTGTTGGGAATGTTTCCAAACCACCTTTTATAGTATACACACTCCATTTCTCATCTTTAGCCATTTTTGCTAAATCTGTCAGTTCAATATTATCTGCTGTTTTAGCCCTAAACATAGATTTCATCCACCCTTTCATGACCCCTCCATGGTTTTGTTCATACTCAAATAAAGTTTTCATCAAGAATTTAACTGATATTTCCTTAGCATCTCCAGCACATATACCACAAATCATAGGTGATATTGCATAGTCTGCGATTTCTTTACCAAATCTGCGTTCAACAAAATTATAGATAGAATCATCTTTGAGCTCCTTATGTGGTTGTTTTAAATCATTAAATAAAGCATAGATGAGAGGCTTGGAAAATGGTCCATTAGTTTGAAATACGCCTTTTAGACTAGATGGAAGAAGATGTAGCGTGTGGTTTGCGTAAATCATTCTGTTCTTAGCGGCAGGGTGGTCCGGTTTGATTGGAGAAATGTGCTCACTGAGCCCTAAATCCTGCATCATATTAAGAGTGTTCAGGCCAATTGTACCTTTTGGACGTATGGTTCTAGGGCCTTGTTCGAATAAGTAGTCCTTAGTTCGAATCGTTTTTATCCATCCTCCACATTGATTAGTAGCTTCTAAGAGAAATAATTTCAAATTATTATTGTTGCTTATGTTATTCTTTAATAAATAGTAACCTGTTGATAACCCTCCTAATCCGCCTCCTAATATTGCTGCCATGTTGTCTCACTCACTATATTTTTATATTGCACTAATTTATTAGGTATGCATCAAATATATTTCAACTTTCACCGCCGTTGTGGAACTCGACGGCGATTCTATGATTTGGAAATTTTGTTTTGAAATGTGACATAAAATGTCAAAATACAACTAGTTGCCTGTTGCATAGACCCGTAAATAGGAATATCTTTCACACACAGTAAATTTTTTTATTGAACCAAAATAATGCGTAGATATGTCAGGAATTATACTACGTTAATCTTTTCTAATTCATTTCATTGAACCCGTTTTATTATTAGATTAAGTTTTTGTCAAAATCAATAAAATTTCCGCTACTTCGCAACACCGTTCGAAATAGTTTTAATTGAAAATGTTAAATGGCAACAGTGTTTATTATTGGTTGTCAAATGTTAAACTTTGACAATTTTTACGTGCTGTATGAATAATGTTTTGTTGAAATATTTTGGTTCAAAACTGTAGTTATATGGTAAGCTGCCTTTTATCGTCTAATTTATTATTTTATAAATTTATGAAGAAGAGGAATTGTCCTAAAAATTATGAACGTATCGCAACTTTGGGGGTTACTTTAACTCATATTTTCGGGTAATATTGGCTTACGAGCCAAGATTACCCAATCATATTATGATTAAAGTATAATTGGATTGTTAATTGTTTTAGACACATAAAATGCCTACTAAATATCAACGGAAACCCGGCAGTCGTCGCTACGTAAATTACACTGAAATAGAATTAGCAGAGTGTTTACATGCTATAAGATCGAACCAAATGACCCAAAGAGCGGCTGCAGTGCGATACAAAATTCCTTGGAGCACAATAAAAAATAAATTGAAGTCCAAGTTTGGCAACAAACCAGGCCGACCCACAATATTTTCAGTTAAAGAAGAAAATGCGTTTGTCGCCCACATTATTGCACTTTCCGAATGTGGATTTCCTTTAACCTCACCCGACATTAAAATGATAATCAGAGACTATCTTTCAGAACACAGTAGGGTTGTACCTCAGTTTAATGGTAATACTCCTGGAAAAGACTGGTTGCAATCTTTCCTTAAACGAAATAAAGTCCTTTCGTTGTGCTTAGCAAAGAATATCCAAAAAAATAGAACTCGTATATCAAAAGACGTCATTACGGATTTTATAGAATACACTAGAAGAGAATTAACGGAAGTACCCGCAGATAACATATATAATTATCATGAACTTAGTCTGAGTGACGATCCTGAGAAGAAAGTAATCATATGTAGACGAGAGGCTAAGTACCCTGAAGCTTTGCCTAATGCAATCAAAGTCAATTTCACCGTGACGTTTTGCGGAAACGCTGTTGGACAAGAGGTTCCTCCTTTCATAATTTATAGATCTGACCATGTCTGGTCAAAGTGGACCATGAACGGCCCGGAAAATGCACGATATGACAGAACAAATACTGGATGGATGAATACAGTTACATTTGAAAATTGGTTTATAAATCATCTCATTCCCATTTTGAGAACAAAAAGTGGACGGAAGGTGGTCATTGGCGACCACCTCTCATCGCACATCAGTCCAACAGTCCTGTCTGAATGTCAGGAACATAATATTAGCTTCATTTGTCTGCCTCCCAATTCCACGCACATCCTCCAACCGTTAGATGCGGCTTACTTTCAGCCATTGAAATGCAAATGGCGACAGGTCATGTTGAACTGGAAATGCCATCAATCAGAAAAGGCATTACTGACCGTACCGAAGTACCAATTTCCTGGACTGTTAACAGAAGCTTTGAGAGGAATAGCTAATACAAAAGAAAATTTGATTGCAGGGTTTAAAAAGACTGGGATCTTTCCTGTCGATAGCGAACAACCTTTGAGTCGACTGTCGAGAGAAAATCGAATTGGTAACTCAGATCTTGTTGAAGATACATTTACTAATAGTTCCTATCAAGAAAAATGTGTAAAAAAGAGAAAGTTGAATGCGTCGCTACGTCACTCAAGTGGTTCTGTTGACCTTGAGGAATCAGGTCCTTCTGGTCGGCAATCAGAAATCAGAAAAAGAAGAAGAGTTGGTAAAGTTAAAAGAGAAAGTGCTTCAGAAATTGACTTTGATTCTTCAAGTGAAGATGATATGTCTATCTATGATGAAGATATTGATTCTAACGAAAAAATTCCAAAACATGAGTATAAAAGTGATGAAGAACAAAGTAATTATGAAGATGAAAATGTAGAATATTTAGATTTAGATGAGAACTCAGATCCTTCTGAAGAGAATATCGAGCGAGATCGATCTCATAATACCAAAGATTCTGCACCGCTATATATAATTAAAGTAGAAGAGTCGGCCGATTCAAAAAATGATACTTATCGTCAGGTTAAGGTGGAGAGCGAAATAAAGACTGAGAACTATTATAGCGAAGGAGACTATGTGTTGGTTTTATCGTACTCAGAAATTTATCCGGGTCAAATAACTCTTGTAAGCGAAGAGGGGGCTTTCGTCAGTTGTTTAAAGAAAGGAAAGACATACTGGCGGTGGCCTGTTATCAAGGATGAGCAACTGTATAGTTGGAATGAAATGATCTGCAAAATAGACGTCCCTAAATTAGAAAAGAAGGGTTGTTTCTCAATTCGCGAATTAGACTAAGAAGTGCCAAAGGAAATTAGTATTTAGGCTTAAAAATATAAGATTCTTGTTTATAAGACTAATAATGTACAATAAATTTGTATTGGTCAAAAATTATTAACTGTTTTTTATTTTACATACTATAAGATTACCATGGCGAGTTAAATTAAAGGTAATACGACCATTAATTGCATATATATTTCAAAATACGTGCATGGTATACTGCCCACCCTTTTAATAAATCGTACGTTTTTAAACCATTTCGTAATTTCGAAAAAGAAAATCATTATTTACACAGCAATTAAAATAATTATTTTTTTTCTTTATACCTTATACTCAAAGGAAAACTTAAAAAGTATTTTATCCATCATTGTATCAATCTTGTGTGGATCGAGGCGTGTGATGGGGTAGGGTAGCAGTTGGTGTCGCGAGCTGATAATGAATTCCAATTTCATACCTATTGACCTCTTGTGGAGTTTACACCATGAGGGTAGTTAGACAGTGAAAGCACGGAGCTGTTCTTGTTTTGCAAATTTTAATGATTAAAATTCATGAATTAAATCATAAGCGTCTTAATTTGTTGTATGTTTTGTGTAAGTACGAATGTTTGTCCGACGATGTCTGGAGTATCGTTAATGCAGTCTTGTTAAAAATGTAGGCCTAGGCGAGTACACACCACCGTGGGACCTTGACGCCGAGGTTCTTGCGGAGGTGTACCGGCGACGCGCCGAGTGGAGGTCGCGGGGAGCGAACTCCCCCCGGGAAGACGTGGCCGCTTGGCGGAGGATCGCCCGAAACATCCTGCTGCGCGAGTGGGGGAGGCGGCTGGAGGAGCCGTGTGCGGGCGAGTGGACCGTGTCGGCTGTGCGCCCAATCCTCAAGGAGTGGGTGAATAGGCGGCACGGTACACTCACCTTCCGGCTGGTGCAGGTGCTGTCGGGGCACGGAAGCTTCGGCAGGTACCTGTGCCACATTGCAGGTACCTGTGCCACATTGCTGTGATGACACGCCACCGTGGGCTCCCACGGTGGCGTGTCATCACTGCCCCTGCAGTGAGGACACGACAGAGCACACGCTGGTGGTGTGTCCGGCCTGGACAGCGCAGCGGGCGTCGCTGGTCGCGGTGGTGGGAAGCGACCTCTCCTTGCCGGCCGTGGTGAAAGCCATGGTCGGTCGTGGACCGCGGTACTCTCCTTCTGCGAGGACGTGATGTCGCAGAAGGAGGCTGCGGAGATGATTCGGGAGGATGACCCTCTCTCGGATCCTATCCGCAGGCGGAGGCGAGGGCGGAGAAGGAGGGCGTATGCCCAACAACTCCAGCCCTAGTGGGGCCCTGGGGCGGCGTGAATGGGGATTCACACCGCTCCACCAAATAGGGCCTCTGCGGCGGTTGTGGTCTCCCATATGTTCCGGGAAGACCACGACGAGGAGGAGCGCAGGATGGACACAGCTCCTTCCATCCTGCTGTCGCGGAGAGGCCGCGAAAAGCGGCCGACACCGGGGGGTTCGCGGAAGAATGCTACGGCGTGCCCGTGAGCCCCCCACAAGGTGTGTGAAGGAACATCGAGGGGTTTTAGTCGGTGCAAGTCCGACATAACCCGGTCGTTTCCCCCGACGGCCGGGTATGCGAAGGCATCTCCCCTCGTAAAAAAAAGGCGAGTAAGTAGTTTACACAAAAGAAAATCTTGAGTTCGAAGATGAGCAAAATCGGTAGGGGGGGGGGGGNNATCGGTGGGTCAAATGGACAAATTTAATACAAACCTGAGTGTGATATCAAAAGAAAGGTCGTTCTATATACATTACAACGCGAGATCTATTTTACTATTTTATTTATATTATACTCTTACTCCCTACGACTATTCATTTGCTTTATCATATTTTCAATATTATTTATATTCTATGTAGAGGCTGTATTATCATTCTATTATAGCCATTTCCAACCTCGTCTGCGTGCATAACTGAATGAATTATATTTTATTAGTTAAGACTGGAAACAATCATTATACCTACCACATTTCATCCATACTCAAATAATTAAATATACTGTAAACAAATTCATCAAGAATTTGATCATCTCCATCGTTTTTGTATCCAAAAACTTGTAGACGTATAAATACTGTGACAATGTTCTAAGTCCTTTCAGACCGTAACCGCAAAATGTCCGCGACTCGCGCCAAAACTTGCGAGAAAAAACTCAAAGCAGCAGAATTGAAAATATCAAAAATTTTGCATAAATTAGACTATTATAAACTGAATAACAATTATATTTGCAATCTTGAGTTACCGGATAAATCAAAACTCTTCAGCGATAAGTTTAAAAACTATTGCAAGTATTCCTGTACATTTTTTCTTATAACTTTCGTGGCATTTATTATTTCTTGGTTTATTAATCAAGTATATACTGAGGTATGTACAAAAGTTTGTTATACAGATCTTAAAAGTAAATTAATTAAGTCTTTTTGAAGTTTTTTCAAAGTATTTATTTAATGTTAAGCAAATCGTTGGACGTTTCGGAATTATTAAGTTATGAAGCCCAGAACAGTGTTTAAAAAAGCAATTAAAAAGTAATTTATCAATTTGGGTTTTACCACATCGCTTAGTTATTTCACAGGACTGCATGCTCCAACTGCCCTCATCATCGAAATCGCTATTCCGACCGCCGGAAGACTGTTCCATGTGTATCGGCATCACCAACGTGGCCAGGGTCGCTGATATCTCGCCAGAAGACTTTGAGGAGCATTTCGCGTATACCACCAAACCTGTTATTGTTACTGATGCTACGGGAACTTGGAGAGCGATGCAAGTATGTGCTATAGCACATAATAATAAATAGCGTTTATTGAATAAGAAATCTCTTAGAAAATTACTTTTGAATCCATTTTATCAAAAAAGTAACATCTTAAACGCGTTTTCTCAAACGTATTGTTGTTTAAATTGATTAATTTTAAAGTTTATTATTATTCCTTAGCCTTTTTTCTATAGAAATTCGAACACGATTTTCAATATATGTTTTTCAAAGTGTAGCCTTAAATTTGACCGTTCAATTTCTATACAAGTATTAAAATTACTGGCTTGTGCCAACTGCCACTGGACTACCTTTTGTCCAGTAACGGTTTATAAAAGAAAATAACGATTTTATTATCACATGTCATTTCCAAACAGGACTTTAGTTTCCATTTCTTCGCCGACTTCTACCTCAACGAGAAAAAGGGGAAGCGAATCAACGACTGCTTCTTTTTCGCTTACAAATCCGGTCTGAATTCATTGCACGAAGTTTTCACAATGGACGAGAAACGGGCTAACCTATCTGGTGACCCGTGGTACGTGGGTTGGAGTACCTGCTATGACGAAGAAACGAGGAAACTAAGGGCATATTATAGTAGACCATATTTTTTGCCGAGGACCGCGGAAAGCGATATGGTGGATTGGATTTTTATGGGTGGACCAGGGCAGGGCGCTCATATGCATGTAAGCATTTCTTTTTAAATTTGAAAAGGCATGATAGATAAATAATATTGTTTTTTTTGCATGTAGTTATACAGAGGAATAAGAAAACAAAGTATCATTTAAAAAATAAATCAAAATTTAATAAAACTATTTCAAGCATTATAGGACTCATTTTTTTTTAAATGAAAGAAAGAAATAAGAAGAGCTTGTGAAACGCATTGTTTTAAAAGCTCTTGAATTTTTTTCATAACATGCACTTATTTTTTATGTTATCAATACACCTCGAAAATATTAACGCAACGATGTTGTTCCGCGGAAGTTCTTCCTTGTTTTGTTTTCCCTGAATTCAAGGTCCCGTATTGTTGTTCTTGTATTGTTAACATAAATATTCAGTGACATTTGACACCATGCCATCTAGTCCCAAAGCAAAGCTTGAACTATGGAAAAACAACTGACATATTTACTACAGACAAATACATACTATAGATAAATTAACACCCAGACAGAAGTAAATTACAATGTTCATCACATTATCCTTTTCTATCCACAATGCCAATCGGGTCGTTATATTCCCAATTTCAATAGAATTGAAATGATTTATTAATTACTAGCTTTCCGCCCGCGGCTTCGCTCGCGTGGAACCGGCAATTCGAATTTTTCTCGCCGTAAGAACCATGCTTGAACTTCAATGAACACTTAAAAAAAAGAATTGTCCAAATTGGTCCAGCCGTTGTTGAGTTATGCGCTTACTAACACATTATGCGATTTATTTTTATATATAAGACTAGCTTTCCGCCCGCGGCTTCGCTCGCGTGGAACCGGCAATTCGATAAGATAAATCCGTTCAGCCGTTCTCGAGTTTTAGCGAGACTAACGAACAGCAATTCATTTTTATATTAGATTTCAAACGCTTAAATAAATGTTAAAGCATATTTCAGGTAGACTCAGTGCGTCACATGTCGTGGCAGGCGCAGATCCGCGGGCGCAAGGAATGGCAGCTCGCGCCGCCGCCTGAATGCATTTACTGGTGTGATTGGATCACATTTACTGTGGAACCGGGGGAAATACGTAAGATCCTATATTAAAAAATGAATAGAAAGTATCCCCGAGCTGTGTAACGATAGTATAGCAACTTGTAGGTTCAAATTCATTTATTATTTGTAAATTAAAAAAAATATCATAATCTACACTACTACATATTATAAAGAGGAAAACTTTGTTAGTTTGGTTGTAATGAATAGGCTCAAAAACTACTCGACAGATTTTAAAAAGTATTTCACCATTCGAAAGCTACATTATCCACGAGTCACATAAGCTATATATACATTATGGTATCTCTCTTCACGGGAGTGAAGCCGCGCGGATCAGCTAGTATTAAAATATAATCATAATACTTTAGGAATTGGAAATGGATTTAAGGAATTGGGACAAAATATTGTCGAGCTTTAACACCCCGCCTACAAATTACATTGTGAAGGTATAGTAATAACCGATTTTGTGGCATTTTGGGTAACAATTTTTCAATCATTAAGAGACTCTAGTAATTGTAATTGCAAGAATTGTTACACTAACTTTTATATTCATTACAATAAATCACTAAATACCTATATAGATTATAGATAGTGCCATCCACGACGACGCGCCCCACCAGTTTTTGAATTTTGAAATATTTCACTATGATCGCAATATAGCTGCTTAGTCTATTCATTTTAGTGTGCGTGTGCACACATGGGCAATGAGTGTGCCTATAAAACTTCACACAAGCGCAAGCTTGCATACATATACTGTCAACAATTGGGAAGAAGACTGGGACGCGTGGATGCTTTTATTTGTGTCACTAACACCTAAACAAGGCAGAGCCCGAGTCTTACTCTCAAATCTTAATTACAAGTCAAATGTATTTTATTTCAGTGGTGGTGGACACAAACCGCTGGTACCACAAGACCAACGTGCTTCCCGGAGACATCAGTATTACTATTGGAGCTGAATTTGACTAAATTAATTTTCATAGTTGTATCGAATACGTTAAGAATCACCTATTTAGGTTAAAGCAGATAGTAGATTCATGTGTATTTAATAATTTAATATGTTTGTACCCTAAAGTAACCCCATTCAAACCGTTTTTATTTTTATATTTATAATTGTTTATGAAACCATATGAATAAGTTAATGATGTAATATAATATATTTACATTACACTCAATAAAGGACATAATTATTGTAAAAAAATTGAATAATTTTTATTTGATTCTTCGCAACTTCTAATAAAAATTCTTATAGCCAAAACATGTCAAAATTTGTAGGAAATTCCAATAAATAAAACAACATATAAGCTACAAATAATATTTATTTCTGATTCTACGTTTCCCTACCACAAGCTGATCAACATTTGATTATATATCCGCTGCATGCTACTGGAATGATATAACTATGTTTAAGAGAGCCTCGGGTTCTAAAATCAGATTTAA
>LQNK01000983.1:0-42429 GCA_001586405.1 Phoebis sennae
GGTATGCGGAGTGAAGGGGCTCAAATTTAGATTTTTGCTAGCATAAGGTGGGCCGTTAATCTGACAATTATCTAGAGGGATTCGCTTGATCTGACGATTACAATTTTTCTTTTCATTTTTTTAAACCAAAAACTCAGGAAATAACATGCAAATGAGAAAGTAGATGTTGTTTTTAAGTAGAATACTTGTATTTATAAGAAAATAATTACAAAACATAAAATTTTTTAAGTATTTTTTTAACATCTTCATTATTTATTTTTTTTTATTTTTGTTTTTATTCTTAATACATTCATTCATTAATTAATTAACTTATATTAAAACCATAGAACGTGGAAAAACGATGGAAATACGTTGTAAACAATGCTATGCTATAAACGAGTTAATGTGAACAGCTGTCATGGCGTCATGGCAATTGGCAACCCAAACCAGAGTGGGGACGAAAAGAGAGAATAACAGATAGAGAAAGAGTGAGAGAGAAATAGAAACGCAGAGAGGGGAATATAGGCATCACGTAGCTGAACTTTATCGATCAATTTTTGTTGCTTCGGCTTGTGGAAATCGTCAGATTATATATTTTTCGTAATCCTTGAATGATTCCCTTCAAAATAAAAAAAAATTTGCTGCGCTCGAGAATGTCCAGGTGACGTTTTTTTTTTACAACTTTGTAGCCCTCTCCTTCCTTTGCGTCACGCTCAAATCGTCAGATTAGTGAAATATACACGTTTTAGCACGTAACTAACTCACCTTATCTTAATCTGACGCGCTCGAGAATGTCTGATGATCAATTTTTTTTTACTAATCTGATCCTTTATCCCTGAAGAGCGAACATATATATAAGGCTCATACTTGGTGGGAGTACTTATTAGGGTACAAGGTATCCCCCTATATATTAATCTGACGCGCTCGAGTAAATCCCGAAATCCCCTCTTGGGCTCCCCTACCAATAGAAGTAAATTCCTTTATTTAATAGCTTTTATTCAGAAATTACCATATTTGCTTATACCATAGATTATACATATTTAAAGAGCTAGTTTTTCGTTCCTGTATGCCCTTGAGCATAGACCTCTTCCATCCTTTTCCAATTTTCCCGTTCCCTTACTAAGAAGAAAATAAAAGCGAACAAATTATAATAAAAATAAGTAATACTCACACGTAATTTTATCCATAGACACGGTCATGACCTGCGGCACGCCGTCCTTCGCCAGCATCTCTTGTATATACAGGAACTGTATCAGCGGATAGTCTCCCAGCAGGTACTCCTCTCGCCCGCACACTTTGAGCACGTAGTTACGTGGCTGCTCACCGCGCATGTTCAGAGAGTTGGCCTTTTTGCGGAATATCGTCTCCACGTGTTGTTGGGGGGTTAGGTTCACGTATACGTTTGATGTAAATGAGATCTGTAAATATAGAAACAGTATTGAGCTAATAGTTAATGCTGCTGTAGTAATTTGGATTATACATTTGTCTTCTTTACAGTAAAGGTCAGAATGCTTCGTATAATGCTAAAAAGTCTAAAAATAATCAGCAAAGTTTCTTAGAACGGATATTTTTTAAATTGGTTTTTAATGAAAACTGAAAATTAAATTATTGAATATAATAAAATATTTATATGTATCATACTGAAAACTTTACTACATAGATAAAAAATTTTACTCAGAAGAAACAATTTCGTAAAATCTTTTTATATTACAATGACAAGTAAAAAATAAAACTTGTCAAATATCCTTTAATTCTGTCTCAATGACAACATCATTATTGTTCGAACTACAACAACAATGTTGAAATCGCATTTCAATTTGCAAAAGGACGACAATGAGGAGGAAGTGGAGATCGTGCCTGAGGAGCAGGAACACGAGGTACATGAAGAAGAAGTGGGCCCGGATGAGGAACCGATCGTGAAACCGCCGGAGCGGCTCCTGAACCGATCCGAGATAAGCATTCGATTGAGTGTGCTGGGAAAGACTGCTGCTGGCGATGGGTATTTAACATTAAAAGTCGATATACATCGTAATTCTGGTAGGCTCACTGGCTAAGTCCGTAATTGTTCCGTCAGTAATTATTTAGTAAAATCAACTGTAGAAGAAGTAAAGTAGTGGCTGAATTGCGCGTAACATCGATGTTCAAATGAAATGGGATGTTGATTTATCAATTTGGGTATGGTACCCTCTCCCCTAGTAGACAACTTGTATTTTAAACATTTTCGATTATGTAAAT
Organism: Phoebis sennae; assembly: GCA_001586405.1. Lineage (NCBI taxonomy): Eukaryota > Metazoa > Arthropoda > Insecta > Lepidoptera > Pieridae > Phoebis > Phoebis sennae. Next base: position 2,215 of record LQNK01000983.1, read on the forward strand.
TACTTTGATTTCCATAACCCAGTGTCTTAGGTGACAAAATCAGTTATAAAAAATTTATATTATTTTTAATTTCAGGTACACGTATTTAAAAGCCTCTTGCACAAATATGAATTTAACCGAGATATCGGCATTGAAATCTTTTCAGCATCTACAATATGTTGATGTTTCCAATAACAACTTGACATCTGAGAGCCTACAAGTTTTGGCCGAATTACCATTCCTATTGTTAATCCATGCTGATAAAAATATGCTAAATTCCGCATATTTGAAAAGAATGAAGTATTTACAAGTGATAATATTTAATAACAACAGAATATCATCCGTTCGGGATGTCTACCATCCAGAAATGAGCACTATTGAAGTTGGTTACAACAAAATACACAGCATCTACTTCGAAAATCGTATGCCTAATATTAAAGTATTAGATTTTCGATATAATTTCATACAAGACATATCTGATATAGACTTTCCGAATTTGGATAGCCTATATTTAGCTGGAAATAAGATAACAAGTTTAGTTGGTATTGAAAGATTAACAAATTTGAGAATTTTACACGTAAGAAATAATCCTATTAAGTTACTGAATGGTTTTGAAGCTGTTCATAAAAAGCTGCAATATCTTAATTTGCGTAATACGAAAGTGGCAACATTGAAACAAATAAAAAAATTGAGGGTGAGTACCTTTTTTTACACAAATCGAACAACCATTCACAGCCAATATTTAAAGATTTACTCAGTATGTACAAACATAACAAATTAAGACAAAGAAGAACCTATATATTTTTTATTATGTTTGTGTATTTTAGTACATTCTTATTATAGGTTCTGCCAGCTCTTGAGATATTAGTTGTAAAAGGATGTCCATACATGGGTGGTACTGGAGAAGAAGATGCAGAAGTCGGTGGTGATGAGGAAGAGAATCCAGAACTGAGGGTTGAAGTGATAGCATCCTTGCCGAGGCTTAAGAGGCTCAATAAGGGTGTTATCACCCCTGAAGAAAGGTAAGCAAGGACCTTGTCCTTACTATATATAACACCCTTATAGATTGCATGTATTTTGCTAAATATTGTAAATAACAATAGGAATTAAAAAAAAATGTTTTACTTTTGTTACTTTTATGTAGATAGCTTTGTTTTCAAATCTATGCCCTATATTGTTGATACAAACTTGATTTAACTAATTTGATTTTACTTTATAGATTTTCAAATAGCCTCTAATATCCTTCTTTATTCGAACCTGCCATCGAATTGTAAACTGAAATAATTTTCCAAATCCCAGTAGAAGATGTTTTGAAGATTTAAACAAACAAACCCAATTTTTCATTTTATAATAAAAATATCAATTTATTTTTATATTCATAAAAAAAACTTATAAAATACTTATTTGTTTTTTCCAGGACTGAAGCCAATGATCTCATGAAACAATGGTTAGAGGAAGGTGAAAATGACGAAGAAGAAGTTGAAGATGAGAACCATGAACAGGAATCAAATGAGGAAATGTAGCTTTTTATTTGGAACTAGTTTGACATAATATAACACCTTTATAATTTGGATGTGCTTTTAATTTTGTAAGACATTCTGTTATATTATATGGTCTTTAGTTATAAAATAATTTACATTAAATATTCAACAGCAAATTTCCTAGCTTTGGTAACATTATGAATTATTCTATAAATATTTTAAAATGCACAAAAATGGATTATGATGTTTTGAATTATAAAATGTTTGTTTATAGGTGTTCTTAAAATATAATAATTTTAGTTTGATAAACTAAGGCCCATAGCACATGGCGTATTTTAAACGCGCAGGCGACGCGCGTATTAGGAACGCGCGTCTTCGGCGCCGTAGACGCCGATTGTTGCGTTTGCATTGATACAAGTGCGCACATGAAGCGCGTATACGCGCGTACCAATGAGATTCGTTTAATTTGTGTTTTTATTTTTTATTTTTTAAAAGAAATACTAAAACCAGCGTAAGCAGTGTTGTATCAACGAACGCCATTGTACACCTGGAGAGAGAAGTTTGGTCAAAACGCAAAGGCTACGAGGAACTTCAGCTTGTACACGCGCAGTAGAAGCACGTTTCACGACCGCATTGTGTGCTTAAGTTACAAGGTTGCGTTCAAATCTCGTATGAAGCGCGTATACGCGCGTCATCTGCGCGTCGCCTGCGCGTATAAAATACGCCGTGTGCTATGGGCCTAATGTTGCAAATATTTGTTTAAACCTAGATATATAGATAGACATAGATTAGGATCTAAGCAATTTAAGACTGCTTGTTAGTTCATTGGTTAGGGCATTATCTCTACCTACAACCCAGAGGTCCTGAATTCAACTCCCAGCAGATTGTGAAAAAATTTTTTCTGGTTTAGCAGAACATAGAAGGCTCATCACCTTTTACCTCTTAATAAAAATTGATCAGTGAAATGAATTTAACATCCACCTCATGATCCAATAGGATACACAGAAATTCACTATTAAGCAATTGTAGATATGTTTAAATTATTTGTGTAGAAATTAAGATCAGATATTTGTTTTTAGTTGATATATTCTAACGTAAGAAATATTACTTAATTAAAATAAGAATCGAATATAACTCACCTCTGTATTGGCAACTTTAGTGACAAGTATAAAACAATTATTATTTAAATGGCTAGTGAGGGTAGCAGGTACAGAAGGGCTGTCAGCCAATCTCGGTGGGCAGTGGTATCTTAACCTCTCTAATCTCGTACTTTGAGCTCTCTTCAACAGACTCTCTTCGGCCAGACATCTCATACGCATTCGGAAGTCATTCACCTCTGAACTTCTTAAGCTATCAAATTCATTTAAACCTGCAATCACAAAAATGATTTTATATATCTATCTATTATATATTCCAAATTTATAAATAGTTATTCAATTGTAATCTAAACATGAAATATTACTTGAAAATTATTAAATTCCCTAATTAGTTTTTAAATTTCCAATACAGAAGTTTCTTAAGCAAAATGAGACTTCGACAATTTTATATCCTTATTTGTACAGAACATACCTTTTCCAATTAAATGACTTATTTGTGTATTCAACAAATGTTCTCCAGGTCTCTCGATAGATCTCTCTATGATCATAAGCACCCCAAACACGGGTCTGATGTCTCGGACACGCTTATTCTCATCATTCACTTCTTCCGGGACTGCTAAAGAATTGATGAATTGGAACACATATCCATTCATCTCGTGCAACATCCCGAAGAGTGGCATCTTCCCAGCCAAATCCCATAGTTCCTAAAATTATTTGAAAACAAATATTAATATATTTTTTTTATTTTTATTGCTGTGAAAAATAGAATATCTTATGATTTTGATACTAACTATAATTTATTATGCAATATATCCTTTAATTTATTATTACAGACAGAAAAAAAAACATTGAGTTAACTTCCTATAGTCTGACCAAGGTTTTGATAACATGTAAACAATGCTCATTAAATCTCAATGTAGCATGTAAGGATAACATGATGTAAACAATATGATCCACTTTCTAAAAAATAAAAGTCACTTATCTTTGTACACATTACACAATATTTTGACCCAGTTCTCTACAAACGAATGTATCAATATGTACCAAGTCGTGACTCATGGTCTCGTCGGGTACCACTAACCTCCTTGACATCTTGAAGAGTTGCATCCCAACTGACTGTTACAGGCAAATAAATAGAATTTGGCATCAAGCATGTTAATTCTACGTAGTCGGACGGCGTGGACGTCCAATAATCCCACGTATAAGGACAACTCGGTGCCGGAACCATTGTTTGTTATATTCTTTGCCTGATTACACAAATAAAGACGGTGCTCGACACATTTTAACAACTTTCACTGAAAAACGTTCTCCACGCCAGCCGCGACTTAAGGTTGCAACTGAAAATGTATACAGAATACATTAGTCACTGTTATTGAATACGCGATGTTGAATCATAACATTTCCTGGTATTTTGATTAGTAGGGGACAAATCGCCATTCGAAAAGAAACTGTCAATGATATTACACAAACAATATTATTTTAAGAAATAAACATAAATTATTCAAATATCCGTGTTTACCTTGACGGGAAACGTTAACATCATTTAAACAATAATTCAAATTATTTATTAAAATCACCAAATAACACTTTTTTAATAAAGTAAATAAAGAAATAGAGATTTCGTTACGTGCAAGTAGGAGTATAACTATAGACTATAGTTTTATAATAGAGAATAGAGAATTATAGATAGGATAAAGATGAGTAAACATCACAAGATACAGATAACAGTAACAAAAATTAAGACTGCGTCAGACATATTATTTTTTATATGAACATACATTTAATAAATAGTTTTTCAATTACAATAGTTTGAAATAGAAATAAACAGGTATTGGCTTTGTAATTTGTATGAGCACGTAACAAAAACAATTTCTAAACGATCATTCAAATTTCACAATAGGCTTAGAGGTTATATTTTTGACATTGAAGTTCGTCTCGTGATTTTATGAAGCAATATCGTTGAAAAACGCGATGAACTTCTCATAAAAAATGTTTGAACACTCTGTTAAAGTACCAAGAAACTTTAAAATATCAGCGAGCATCGTTAAAAAAGTAGCAACAGAAGGCGGCGGTGTTAAGAACTTGTTATACGATAACAAACTTCGACATTTTGTAAGTAACAATTTGTATACAAAATAAATAAGTAATTTAAAGTGTTTTAACTTAGTACATGTAATTACAGAGGACTAATGTTATCTATGCGCTTATAACGGAAACTATCAAACATGCTGCTGATTTAGATAAACTTTTCGAAGAAACTGGCATATTAGAAAAAGAACAGCGCTTAGATCCATGGTTAGCCAGAGTTATCACTACAGAATTATTATTCGGCAAAAAGGAGCTACCTGGGCTCAGTAAACCCGAGCAAACCATCCTCGGTTATAAAGATCAATTTGAGAAAATTCCTCTCCAACATGATGAAGTAAAAACTGAAGGTAATATTTTTTCTTTTTTCAGATCTAATTTCCTGAATTAATATGAGTGAATCAACAATGGCAGAGAGCACTGAAACGGGACCGTTAATTCCGAAACAGACAAAGCAAGCTGTGTTTGTTTTAGCTAATTTATTTTTATATAGTGTTGCTATGTTTACATTACCATTTGTAGCATTCTTTGGAATGAGGCATATACTCACGGATTATTATCCGGTAGATCCGTTTATAAGAACTGTCTGGTCAGTAGTGTCTGCTGTTGTTGTAGTGAATTTAATAATTTGCTTGTATGCATATAAAGCTTATCATGAAAAAGAATATGATGAGCATGGTAATGAAATTGATCAGCATTCGTACCAGGAGCCTGCGAAAGAAGCAGAAAAAAGCTCACTAAATTTAAAACAAGATTAATATGCAACATTCCAAAGCATTTGTCCAGTATTATGTTTTGTAAATTTGTAGTGCATTTGTGACAATTTATTAAAGCTACAATAAACTATTTAAACACTCATTTTGTTTTATTATAATTATTTTTATTCAGCCTTAAATAGTAGAAAAAGTAAGGCTAAAGTAGGTATTTTTATCTTAAAGTTTAGCTAAGAATTTTTCTGTACAAAAATAGTAAAACAATAAAATTTGACTTAAGATTTTTAGCTAAAGCCAAAAACTTAAAAGAATTAATTTATTTTTATTGGCCATTTTACTAAACTTTTTTTATATAAATGTTTCAGTTCGCAGACCCCGCTATGTCCGAATAAACACCAATCTCTTAACCACATCAGATGCCATTGGAGCTTTCCAAGATGAGGGTTACAGATTCATCAGGTGCACATCAGGGTCATACAATGATTACCTCCAACAGATCCAGGGGTTAACAGAATATGACTTCACACAGGATTACCATGTGAAGACTATGTTTGTGTTCCATCCGGGAACTAAATTCCATGATCATGATTTGTATTTGGAGAATAAGATCATTCTTCAGGATAAGGTAATTACACCTTTCTTTCATGACAACTTGTTACTTTTTCACTATCTACAAAAGAAGGAGGAGGTTCTCAATTCAATCATTTTTTTTGTTTGGTGTTAAGTTCATATGTAGAAAAATCGATTTGATTACTAATAAAAACAACTTCAAAAAAGAAGTGACCTTTCTGGAAACTGGAGACTGATCGGATAGTTGACTTAAAATTATAAGATTAGAAAAAGTTAACTATTAAGATATTTTTTGCAGTGATTCTTTGTTGTTGTTCATCCTTTTTTTCTTTTATTTCTACTTAAGGTTATTATCATTTCAGACTCTAGTTTATTAATATTTCTGGAATCAAATGAAATCATAAAGTCAAAATAAGTAATTTGCTTGGCATTTTTTATAATATAATTTACCTTGCAGGCAACAGCATTACCAGTGCAACTCCTGGCTCCACCACCAGGCAGTGTGGTGCTTGATATGTGTGCAGCACCTGGGATGAAGACCACACAAGTAGCAGCCTTTATGAGGAATAAGGTACTGTTCATATTTACCTTCTATCTTTTCATTCAATATATTATGATCAATTTATAAAAATACTAGCTTTTTATAAACGCAACGTGGACCCGGCAATTCCCGGCAATTATTCGAATTTTTCTCATCTTTTAAACCTTCCCTAGACCTCCACGAATAATTCAAAACCAAGATAAAATAAATCCGTTCAGCCGTTCTCGAGTTTTAGCGAGACTAACGAACAGCAATTCATTTTTATATATATAGATAATGAAGTTACATAGATTTGTGATTTAATCTTTTTTGAGGGAAAAACTTAAAAATGGTTATTAAAAAACTTCAACCTTAGAAAGCTTATTGAATCAATCATTTCTTGGAGGCTCGGTTTCTATAAACTATGGAATGTCATAGTATAACAGATACTAATCATTACTATTAACAAGTATTTATAATCATATATTATAGATACACTTAAGACTTACGTCTGTAGGATATTGTATTGTCTTTAAGTAAAACCACACATTTTACTTTTATAGGAACTGGGCATTCATGAGAGAATAGGTTTTTACCATTTAAAATCTTACTTTCTTTCTTTAGTAAAAATATCTTTAATTAATTATTTTAGTCCTATAATTAATATAATTTATTACTTGCAGGGAAAAGTTTATGCTGTTGAAAGAAATGAAAACCGATATAAAACACTGTGTGATTTCGTTGAAAAGACAGAATCAAAATGTGTGACGACCATGCATAGGGATTCTTTGGAAATTAAGAGGGGTGAATGTGAAGATGTTGAATACATTATTTTGGACCCAAGCTGTTCTGGATCAGGTGAGGATACTTATATGTATCTATTATTGTTGTTGAATAAAGTAGTAGCTACTAAATTATTACAAAATTATTGCATGTATTACTATTGGGAAAACAGAGATTCATCTATCTAATTCAGAAACACAAATGTATATCTTGTATAAATATGAATTATTTATGTTTATTGCTGTTGACTTCAAACATCAACTTGAATTTGGGAACCACTAAAAATCACTTCTGTGTTTCTATTTTTCCTTTTTTATATTGTCTTCTATCGTCTCTTTTCTTTTTTGGGCTGTGATTGTATTATGTGTGTTGAAATAATTATTTCTTTCTTTCTAAATTACCTATTAAATTAATATTGTCTTGCTATTATAATTACGACAGTCATTGTTGAGGTGTTTTTGTTATAAAGTTCACATGTGTAGCCTAATAAAATATTTTGTCTTTATAGGAATGCAACTCTCCGTCCACAACTACGTAGAAGACGTAAGGCTCGCCAGACTTACGTCCCTCCAAGAGAAATTTCTCAAACACGCGATGAACTCATTTCCGAAAGCCAAAAAAATTGTATACAGTACCTGCTCTTTATTCCCTGAAGAAAACGAAAGGGTAATATCCAACGTGGTCAGGCTGTCTAGAGCGAAATGGAAAGTATTAAATGTTAAAGATCTACTTAAAGAACAATGGAATAATTTTGGGTCGGGGATGTATGGTGAGATGGGTACACGGTGTCTGTATGCGCGGCCTGAGTCCGACATAACTACAGGTTTCTTTTTAGCTGTACTAGAAAGAGATCTTAAACAGGTAGATAATGCAGAAAATGCAGAAGAAGAAAGCCAAAAACGTGAAAAGATGCATAAAGTTAAGAATAACATCGAAGAAATAACGCCAGCTGAGAAAAGTGAATATAATGAAGGTCAAAATGGTAATGATACTAGCGAAATAGATCGTAAGAAGAAGAAAAAGAAATCGAAAGAGAATAAAGATTCAGTAGTAGAAGTAGAAAATGTTGAATACCCAAATGGAACTTCCAATGAAGATAATAAAAGTAAGAAACAAAAGAAGAAAGAATGTGTACCTAGTTCTGATTATGCTTCAGAATGTGTCGCAGAAGTAAACGGAACTGAAACTGAAAAGCGAAAAAAGAAAAAGAAGAAACATCAAGATGTATGTGAAGATACACAAGAAATTGATAATGTTTGCAATGATGATATGAATAATGTTACAAAGGAGAATTTAGAAGAAAACAACTTACCCAAAAAGAAAAAGAAGAAACATCAAGATGTATGTAAAGATACTGATGCACAAGATAATGCTTGTAATGATAATGTGAATGAAATTATGCAGGAGAATTTACAAGAAAACAATGTAACTAAAAAGAAAAAGAAAAAAAGTAAAAACAAAGAATTGATAGACGATAATGATACGTTATTAAATACAGAAGTTGAAGATGAACCATCTACAAAAAAGAAGAAAAAATCAAAACAGAGAATGGTTGATGATGTTAATGAGGTTCTAATTGACGAAGAACCGGTAAAGAAGAAAAAGAAAAAGCGAAGTAAAGAGTAGAATTTTGTTACCTATTTTTTATGTTTTTAAATAAACAGATACAAAAAAGGATGCTTTGTTTTATTATCCACTTGTAATTTAAGATCTAGAAAATAATAAGAAAATTTATGCAATTTTTAATCTATATGGTAAGATAATAAGTAAAAAATGGCAACCAATTTTATAGTTTTAAATTGAACTGGAAATCTATGTACCATAGATTATTTTTCTTTTATGTGGAGATTATACAGACAACATTTTCATTCATAACAAAACAATTTCATTAAAAATAAGCTTAATATTTAATATTAATTTAATTGAGAAAAGGTATCAATATTATCAAATATTGCATTGTCATCGAATCTATGCCTAGATATACAGTATACACGGCTGAATTATGCCACGGAAAGTAAGACAAACTTTAGCAATATATGATTTTAGACAGGCGAAATTAAGTCAACGCCGGCAAATCACACCATATTATGAAACATGAATAAAATGCCTTGATTTTTATTTCAGATCAAAAGCCATTAGCCATACAGAAATATCAGCTAGTACTACCTACTACCTGATTAAAGTTGTTCAAGTGACGCATTAATATGAAATACGTTAAGGATTGATAAATTGGCTATACCGTTGCATTGCACGCCAAACCGTCACGAACCATGTCGTGCGTCCTTATTTTCAGTACTCACTTTCTAAAAAAGCAAAATATGGTTATTATGGTAGAATAAGTGCATTATATACACACACATTATGGACCAAACTATACTAGAAATCAATTATAACAATTGATATTTGACAAGTTTACGTTAATGTGTAGGCGTGTAGGCATTCAAAAATTTGTAAAAAATATAGGATATTTAACCGGGTTTTCTATGTTAAAAATTAAATATAAAATGATAATATGTGAGAAATTATTGAATTTTTTTATTTCTTTTGAAAGACCTTTTGATATTAAAAAAAAAAATTTAAATTTTAAACGCGGTTTATTTTACATTATTTTACAACTACTTTTGTTATAAGTATCCTGTGTTAGGAATTTTGCTTTAATTATTGATTTGTTTTATTAAATATACATTTAAACCTTATTTTCAGTAACCTGCCTTAAATAACCGGCCAGCTATTGCAAGTTCGACGAGTAAAATGCAATCCGGCATTGTGATTGGCCAATGCGGATTGCCGCGCGTTTTGGACTCTCTCTTGTTTTGTCGGCTTGGTAGAAAGAAGATGCAATTATAGTGAGAGCGTAATAAAAGTTATTAAGTATTGTGATAAATGTAATTAGTATAAAAACATGTTCATTATACGATGTACCACAAAACGAATTGTATCAATTTAAAACCTGTTTATCGTTTTTGATGGCATGATCAAAAACCTCCAAATAAGGAAAAGTTATGTCAGGCTTCACTTAAAAACTATTAAACGCAAATTAATTCAAAGATGCGCAATATAAATATCACAGAATGCGTTATAAAAGAGTTCACACAGACGAAGTCGCCGACGGTATTTACTGTAAAAACGAGTCAGGCGAGCAAAAAATAATTTATACGTAGAATTCCTACAACAATTATACAACACCGTGGATTTAATTGTTTCATTTACACAGCCTTATTCTTAACGAGTTGTTATTTGGGTCAACGTGATTGGTTGTCCTTCAAATGTAACGTTTTTTACTGATATCTTTCGTCCTTGGGCTAAATGGTGCGACTGGGATTTATTAGCTCAGAAATGCTACAAATTATTATTATATATAGACATAAAAACATATCATAATAGGGTAGGTGAGGAAAATCTTGGAAAGAGATAAGCAGGAAGTGATAGGATATTTCACGGTATAAATAAATACCTAGGTTAGGTTTTTAGAATAAGACAAACTTGTTAAAATTTTCCGAACCTACAATTAGATTTATTGTTTAACTTACATGTCTAACCAATTTAACCATTGAGTGTATTATATTTTGGGATAATTGATATTTAAAAGCACAGTACAATAAAAGTCTGAAATAGTTGCCTAGCAACGCTGTTTCTCTCGGCTCAGGGCGTATCATCGAAAGGGCGGCGCATCAAAGACTTCCGTCAGCCAATCACAAGCGGAAACGCTTTATTATGACAATACTGTCACTGAATAATCATATACCACAACACGTTATCATACAAAAGCAGTAAAGTATGTTACTATAAGGTTCAATTTTGTTTGACAGGTTACGATAAATTAGCTTCCGTTTTTGCACTGACGACACACCCATCAGCTGTAACCTTTTACTGTTGATTTTGTTTCTTAATTTATTTTATATGCTATTTTTTTGTACAACGTTACTTTACTGTAAGTATAGTGATAACTATTATAAAATGGCTTGCTACGATATTTCGTAGCACAGGCCTACGTTTCGAAGATTGCTATGAACCGTAATCAGACTACTTTTGCTGATTGATCAATAAATTTTGTGACATCCCAAAGGTTTTAAATACGTACATTTTCTTGTAGTAAATATTTTTATTAATTAGATTTGAAATATATAAAAAATTAATGATCATCACATGCTTACTAAAAAGGAAACAAAGAGTTTTGCTATTTTTATTTAATTTTAAAAAGGACCTGTATCATGGTAATTTAGTATAACTTTTTCAAAAAAACGTTAACAATTCTTACAATTTATGTAAATTCATAACGTAATTTACATAAGCGATTGTGAAAATGCTTACACGTCGGGTATGAAATATTTATCAAAGTATTTAACATCATTATGGAAAATAACATATAATTGCAGTTTAGTGTGCTCACGGTGCTTAAGTAGAGTAAATTTGTGAAGGTTTGATTCCCTCAAATATATGGTTATTAGTTTACAGCTTGGAACACACGTTTTCCCTAAAAGCGTTTTTTGAAGTGCGTATAAAAATAGAAATCTTGATTGACACCGATGGACTTTTTATAGCTCTCAGACTATAATATACGAATACGATATAATGTGTTAAAGGTACATTAATATACCGATATTATTATTATTACTTTGCTGTTGTAGATGTTAATGGGTCGTGGACTGCGATCAGTCACTTAACGTTGTCACATATCGTCGACTATTAGTTTATTATTATTATCTCATAGCCACCTTGAGCCTATTTTGCGTGGACGCAAGCAATCTCTCTGCCTTCGTTTATATGCTATCTTAACTTAAACATATACAATAACATATATATGAATGATTATTGATGCATTAAACATCCTTTTGTTATTCACCGGACTATTTTCGAAACAAGCACTTAACTTTTTTTTAAAAATCTTAACAAAGAGGTATGTATAACTTATTTATTAAATAATAAGGAGGAATGTCTTTTATCTTAATAATTGTTGGTTTAACTTGTAACCTATTTTGACTTTATAATCGGGTAACATAAGCTCTAATCACAGAAAATTCTAGAAACAATATGTAGGTATTCAATTATTTGGCCTGCCAAGTCACTCGCGTGTTTGGTATCGAGTGAGTCCACATTCGTCTCAATTAGAACCTTATTATTGTGAAATAATGACCGTTTAAAAGCTATTTGTTCTTACTTTATTTATCATATTTATTAAAACTTAAAACCCATTTAATGTTAAATTTATGGCCTAGATAAAATTATATGCGTTTAAAATATTTTTAAAGAGTTTCTAAATTTCCTAATGTCTTACAAATAACAGGCGAACAATTAATAATTGACAAGATGAGAAAACTATCTGTTACATATATAATGTGATATTGCTTTTGTCACAATGTGAAGATGCAACTTTCTAATGGCCTAAATTAAAAAATAGGTCCAGATGTAAAAAAATTCAAATGACCTCTTTATAATATTAGTATGTAAATAAACAAAAATACGTTAATTAATCATCAATGAAATCGTTAATAGTGAAAATAAGTCTTTCATTAATTTAAAATCGAACAAAATCCACTGAATTACTAAAATTGCGATACCTCCACGATAGCCTATTTAGGTTATTGATTATAAAGTCCTGTTTAATGTAGCCGACGTCTTGAAAAGCTCCTGAAAGCTAGACACGTAAGCTGAAATATATCTGCGTTTTAGTAAGGCTATTTTGACCTATTTTCAGGCAGCGAAAGTCGGTATCGAGTCTAGCTATTGCTACGTTAAAACATCGGGAACGCAACGACTTTTAACACGAAAGATAGTGAATTAATTATATATGATACCCATAGACATTGTTTTACATCCATCAACAACACTTTTAAACATTAATTTAGTATACTTTTATGACAATGTTTTTAAATTGAAAGTTTAATAAGGCACCCCATGAAATCATAACATACTAAACAATTATAACAATATACTTTTACGCAACAAATAATGAAAAACTATATAAGTGTTTATTGAGGCCTGGGGTTATAGACGCAAAATGTACGTTAAGACATCAAGACCACATGCAAAATAGTTTTAACTCGAATAGTTTTTATGAATGTGAAAGTATTTGTAAAGTGGAAGCAAAATAAATTCCATTCCATTATTTTTGTTGTTTTTATCGCTCTTTCTGTTAAGGATTTTTCGACTTTATTGAAGTGTATAATTACTTAGTTATTTACTTTTTTATGAGCTAAGAAGTAATCTGAAATTAATTAAATTAAGACTTTCGTTTTCCTTTCATAAACAACCTATATCTAATATTTTAACTGAATTGTAAGGATAGCGAAAAGCTGTTAAGTATAAACACAATTCAATAGCTTATTATCAGAATTCCTCCCCAAAAGCGTAGCGTAGCACATTGCAAACACGAACATTTATGTTTGTAAGTGCCCTGCTGTTCTAACGCACACGGGTGCGCTGGCCTAACCCCGCCATACCGCCAACAATGGCGAGCGGTCACTCGATCTCCTTCTCAAAACATAACCGGACGACTACCGTTCCTTTGTAATTACTCATTAGCATATCCGATTGTATTAACATCGCTTAACATTTTTAAATAACAATCACTGATTGCATTACGAAGTGTCATTATTTTCCCGCGCTTTTATCTGTCAAATCGTACACAGATAATTTTCGTCTGCTGTAAATGCATCTTGTGAATCGCGACTTGTAAATACAATGTATTGAAAGTGGTTTTTAACTTTTGAAATGGCATCTGAAGAACCTAATGTTGCTGCTGCTGTGGTAAGTTTTATTTTTTTTAATTTATAACCTATTTAACTTTATTTGTAATAAGATATTACCATAAATTCATTCAATAAGTTTATTTTAATCTTATGTTCAGTTTTTAGATACATTAATATGTGACATCATTTTTACCTAGTATCTTGGTTGATTTAGGTATAAGTAACTATTTTTTGCTGTTATATTCATAGGTACCTACAAAAACATTTAACTATATTTAAAAAAAGTTTTCACTTTTTATAAAAGATATTTTTATAAAATAAATCCAACTATGATACTGCTACAAATAAATACTTATTTGTAATGTATACACATGAATACCTTTATATCATTTATATTATTAAATTTAATATTCTCTAATAACGCTATAGGTAGTTTATGAATGAATCATATAAATATTGCAGTATTTCTTATAAGTCAAGCCCCTCGTGGTCATGCTTAAAGTTACTTAGTCACGCAGTAAGCCTACAACTGGTTAAAGTTATCAAAAAGATCTATTGATTACTTGACGTTGGGTTAACTTGAAAAATTGCAGGACTGACCTAATATTTACATTATTCCACGTCCATTTAACATTTCTGTTATGTGATATAATAAGTTTACAAATTAAACCTCTAATGTAAAGCAGTTTCTTTAACGTCGTCATATTTTATTTCCCAGTATTAAAAAGGTTCCGTAAATTACTTTTCATAAGCCTTGTAAGAGTAACATGAATGAGTACTATCTATTTCATGCGTAGTCGACTGGAGTGACCGCGACGTCACTGACCACTCATTGCCCAGTCGACCGCTGAATTTTCGCGCGTAATGTCGCGTCCTGTGCAAAACAAACCGCGGCCAAAACCACGCATTCGTCCGCAGGTCGCCGAGCCTGCCCCACCGGAGCCGGCGCCCACTGAGGAGCCCCAGCCGCCGTCCGACGATGAAAAGGAGTCGGAATGGCGCCCGTCCCGCCCTCCGTCACCACCGCAAAGACCTGATGACATCTCTGAGGGTTCTGAAGCCACTGTTAGACCCGTCAGACCGGAACCGGTCAGCCGCTACGCCAATCTTAACTATTGGAAGGCCAGGCGCGTAACATTCTATAGAAATGGCGATCCGTTCCATCCTGGCGTCGAATTCCGATTTAAACCAGGCAGAGACCTCGTTTCTATGGACGCTCTGCTTGACAGATTGTCTGAAAGATTAGAACTGCCACGAGGGGCAAGATTCATCTTTGGAATGGACGGCGATCGAAAATACAGACTGGAGGAGCTCGAAGACGGCGCGTCGTATGTCGTGTCGTCGTACAAGACATTTAAAGTAAGTGTTTCCGTTGGCGTTTAATATCTGACCTCATTTTATTTTCTTAGTAGTAGGTAATAAATTAAAATTAAGTTAAAATAATTAGTCATTAGCACATGTGCCGTGCGTGACCCGTGCCGAAAGAAGTATATAAGCTAACGTGCCACGATACAATCGCACCATGCTTTTCTTATAATATTTTAAAACACATAATAATATCGCCACGATCTGTCTCGTTTATTTCTTAGACGTGTAAATTTATAGCCAATTTAAATTACTATAATATTTATTAAATGACTTTTCAGGTTAAGTTTTATTCCAAACTTTTTTCTGAGACTGGAAATACAGATGTGCATTATTAACTACTAAGATATACATTATACAATATCTATACATATAATAAAGCAGTAACCAAACCATTTCTGTACATTGAATATTTTTTAAAAAGAGTAATTGGTATACAATATGTATGTTCTATAGACACCAAATCCATGTTTAGAATTTTTTTTTTCTGTTTGTCTGTTTGTCTGTTTGTCTGTTTGTCTGTTTGTCTGTTTGTCTGTTTATCTGTTTGTATGTTCGTCAATCACGCAATAACCACTAGGCAGATTTTGGTTAAATTTCACATGTTGATAGACCATAATTAGGTGCAACTTATAGGCTACATTTTATTTGGAAAAAAATATTTTTAGGGGTGGCTTCCCATACATGTAAACGGGGGTTAAAAAAATAAATATACGAGTACATAATTAAATAAGGTATCATTGGATAGGTCTTTAAAAATGAAATGGAGGTTTCTAAATGTGTTTTTTGCTAAAATAAATATTTTTTGAGATATACGCTTCTAAAGTCGTGAAAATGTCATACCACGTGGCAATGTGAGATTTTGGTTGAGTTGCGGACATGCATTTTTATACTCTTAACGTATAGATTAAGACGTTACAAATACTCAATAAATTATTAAAAATCTTCAAAAAATAACAAACTTTCCGCCCGCGGCTTCACTCGCGTGGTCTACAATTTTCTGTAATTTTCTTTATTCAAAAGGCGCGCGCGCAGTGTGAGATTTTGGTCAAACCTATTTTCATAGAAAATTAAAAAAAAAACTATAGAAATTCGTATATATCAGCGGCCTTGCGACCGTAATTTTTTCAAACTTTTGTTGTGCGCCTCTAAAAATACAGATATTAGTGACCCACGCGTGCGAAGCCGCGGGCGGAAAGCTAGTATTTAATAAAAGAGATAAAATAAAATCTACGCAACTAAACTATATGAAAAAATTTCAAATCATTAAACTAATGTTCTCATCTCATTGAACAATCTTCTCATTAAGGTCTAATAAATTGCCATAATATTAGGTATTAGCCTAAACCATTTTCCGAGGTTACGTCCTTGCCCAGATGTAGGTCGTAGGATAAGGGCCACGCACGTCCAGTCACCATTTGCATTTTGATTACACAACAAATTGTAATATGAAACTAATTCCAAACAAATTCGCCGTAAACGATGCTATTCCGTTTAAGGGGAAACGGATAATTACGGAACTTAATGTTTGTTTGTAGAATTCCTGAAAACTCTTGATTGCTAAGATTATATCATAAATATTCTTGGGTCTTTTCTTTATATACAACAAAGTAGGAATATAAAGTAGGTATATAAAGACCGCTTTCGTTATGATATCTACGAAATATGTACAGGCATTTATAATTATCTCATGTCCTGTCTTCCTTGCTTTACAATAGCAAAGAATAAAGAAATAGAAAATCTTATCGGATAGTCTTTTTAACCGACTTTCCAAAAAAGGAGGTTTTTAGTTCTGGGCGTGTTTTTTAAATAAAAATCTTTCCCTTTAAATCTATTATGACATGAAGTAATCAAAAGTCGTATACATCAAAGACTTTGCAGTAAAGTTATTTGTTTTACTAATGGTAAAGTATTAAAGAAATAAAGGAATATCTTATAATTGCAAATGCGGAATATTCAGTATTGTTATACAATGTAAGTGACCGGTTGGCATCGTTTCAGAAAGGGCAATGCTCCACCTTGCACTTAGTATGCACAAGGAACCTTAACATCTAATCTTTTAACGCAACGATGGATTAATGCTTTCTGCTTATGGTATTACGTTTATGGAAGTTTACGGTCCTTTGTTTTAATGCATATAATGGCTGATTAATTAAATGTTAAGGGTGATATTTTTTCATTAAAATTTTGGAAACGTTTATGGATATAATTTGAGATATATTATAGATAGATATTTTTAAGTATTTCGAAAATACATGATTATATATATGTGCACACATTTTTAATCACTATTTTTACAAGTCTTCATCGAACACTTGACTAATTCAACTTTAGTTTGTTGTATATACCTGTTAAATAACAGATAAACCTAAAATATGTTTTGATAACTCACACATTATACTTTACATATTATCACTATTTGATTTACTATCTATAAAGATCACAAAACAATTATAAATCTTATAAATAATTATGTATTTAAATGATATAATGAATTTTATAAACACTGAAAATTATAATCAGTGAAGTTGGCATAAACTATTTAAAAATTAAAATAATATATTTAAATGCCTTTAATCATTCTACATTTTATCCACGAAGTTATATATGATGTAATAAACTCGCTCCGTACTTTCTCATGATATACTATACCTATACTATACCTAGCGTAATTACAGTATCACACACAAAGAAATTTCCATAATATCAATTACTAGGCAAATGAAAGAAACATGAATAAAACATTATTCAGAAAGAAATACGGTCATTGTATTCGAGCTGCGTAGCCCGGCGTAGAGGCGTAGCGTCGTAGCTCCGTAGCTACAGAGATCCTAACACACTAACCTACCAAAGTTAATAACAATAACTAATAGGTAAGTTATAACTACGCATATTTAGGATCAATATAAAATAAATGATCAAGCAAACGAATGTAATATGGATTCATTAAGAAATATGGACATTCCATAAATATTGCGTAGCTCAGGGTAGCACCGTAGTGCTGTGGCACCGTAGCTCATCAGAATCTAACCCAAGTCGAAGTTAATAGTAACAAATAATAGGTAAATTAATAATTATCATTTCAATACAATAAAATAATAATATAACAGCTAAATAAAACAGTTTTATTGCTTTTTGAGAGCATTAACCGTATGGCACTCGTATTCTTGCTGTGTGAATTAATATTTTTATGCATACAAATATATTAAAAGGGTCCATAGTTTTAATGAATCATAGAAAAATGAAAAATATGACTTGGTATAAAATGAGTTCATTTTGTCAAATCTGCGTAGTCCGGCGTAGCGCCATAGTTCCGTAGATCCAAACAAACAATAATTCCAAGTTAACAATTACAATAGGTGATCATAATTCCAATCGTAAAACTCAATAAAAATGTATGTTTGGGAATTCTGGTACAACGTGAGTTCCTTTTTAAATTATTTTTGACTTGATTCCTTTTTTCATGTTTACATAACTTTAGTTAAAATTGTAGAAAAAAAATCTCAACGAGGTTTGGCAAATCAACCTTTCACTATCCTTTATTATTACTTCTATTTATTTTTATTAAATTTTATTACAATCCTTCACACCATCAAGATACCAATAAAACATTCAATAATGATTGCGCCCTATACAATAGGCCTTTATATTACGAACAATCGTTTCATCTCGGTAGAAACTAGAATTATTAACTTTAATACGGGAATAAATATTAAAAACATGAATATATTAATACTTTTATTTTTATTTTAATGATTTTATATTTTACATTTTCCTGTTAATATCTTCTTTATGACACTTTTCTCTTTTTACATTTTATTGTAATGGTGAGTTTTTTTTTAAATTTGCGTTGACCTATACCAAATATTACCAGGCCCATAAAATACAAAACCTAGTTATATAACACTAAATGCCTTTCCCTGGGTAAAACTGCGGCATCTTAACGAGCAGGGCGGGCCTGTGGAGTCATGGTGCAGATACCATTATTAACGGAGGTTATTACGAACCAATTTTGCGATTGAAGGCAATACTTAATAATACAAAATTATAGAGAAAATCTGCGTTCAATATCGTCTATTGACAAAATGTCACTAATCACTACATAGTATAAAACAAAGTCGCTTTCTCTGTTCCTATGTCCCTTTGTATGCTTAAATCTTTAAAACTACGCAACGGATTTTGATGCGGTTTTTTTTAATAGATAGAGTGATTCAAGAGGAAGGTTTATATGATGACATTCATTAAATTGTGGAGAAATCCTGTTATTTTTGAGGCTTCTAATGTGATGTGGTTAATTATCAATTTGTTTCCGCTTACATTGCAAACGCAGGCTGAACCCTACGAGATTTATCAAAATAATATACTAATTTTATACAACGTTCACAGTTTTTATGTAGTGTATTTAGTATCAGCATTGCACCCGTGCGAAGCCGGGGCGGATCGCTAGTAAAAGATACAAGAAAGCATTCGTGACACATTCAAATATTCATTCGTAAATGTTGGTGCCAACGTCTAAAAATACGTACATTATGGCACCATGGCACCTACTTCGAATCGGCATTTAAGACAATAATAGACCATTATTTCATATGTGAGCCTAAGGAACTAAAACAAACTAAGGAAGACTGTTAAATTTATTGTTAAAAAGTTTTGGCAATGTTTTCAAATATGTAGGTATAGTCATAATTCTTCTGCATGTTCCTAACATTCCTTACCTACGCACATGCTACACAGACACAGTCACGTATCTCAAGCCCTCTCTACACATGAGCAGACGCAGAATATGGGGTAATATGTCTCTATCCGTAGACAGCCCTAGTAGGTAATTTACGTCTACCATCCGCCATCGACAAACGACGTCCGCATATGCGTCTGCCGTTGTATAAAAGGTCTTTACACGGACGACATTTGCGCAAAATAGATAGTTTATACAAACCGTTCAAAGAACGCCCACATTGACACCATGCACCGTAACGGTATCTTGAGATGCGTCGGAAAAGTCGAGACGTATTGATGAGATTTATTTTACTCGCTTATGTTGTTGTAAGATTAACTACTACTGAAGTAAAAGATTCAAGAGTCGGTAACAATTAAATAAATTTCGTGTACCTTTGACCCGTGTGGCGACGGGATAGAATACATGTGTCGCCACCCCATTTTTGCCCCTGGGTGTCGTAGGAGGTGACAGAGGGTCATTCTGCTGCATCTCATCTTCAGAGATCAAAGAGTGGGAGCCAAGCATTACACAATTGGGCCTAGCTCGCACTGATGAAATTACTTCACGCCGATTGAGGGTGCCTCCAGCAGAAGATCGGAAGCATTATTGGACTGTGTTTCGTACGGTGAGTGGGAGCGCCGAGGCCTGTGTTCCCATCCCATTCCTCTTTCATTTCGTTCTACTCTTCTCCCTTTTCCCATAAGTAATCCTCTCCTTACGAAACACAGTGCAATACTGCAATTACACCGGTACGAGCTTGTCCCACTCGTGCTATTCTCGGCTTCAACTCTTTCATTGGTGGAGATGTTATGCAGCAGAATAACCTCTTAGGACACCAACGGGTAGAACCCGTCGCCACACGGGTTTTAAAAATTACCAAAAAAAGATAAATGATTATAAAAGAAACAAACAACCATGTTAAACATTTGACCCCCACAAAACTGCACTTATAAAATAACCAATACTTCTATAAAAATAAATTTTAAATATTATGAAATCAACAAACAAATATCTAAAACATCGTATAACCTCCTTGAAACTGCACCAATAAAGCAACCAATACATCGCATGGCGATGAAAATGCATAAACTGCATTTTCCGGGCGTCGAGGGTGATCACAGTATCGGGCAGCGCTGTCGAAATTAGGGATTTAGGTCAGGCGTCCGAACGGCCGGTAAATCGCGATCTTAAGCTGAGAACACATCGATATTCATAAATTATTTATATTTTTATCAATTTTTCTAAATCATTACTAAAATTTTCCATAAGTTTTTAGGAGGAATATTAACATCAATCAAATCTTATCCTTAAGTAAATTAATATAGAGCTTATTTATGTCTTTTCTCTCATTACACAATTTGCCCGCTCTCATATAAAAAAAAGACAAAAAATACGGATATAAACACTTAATGAAGTGGAATTTTAATAATTCAAAAGCATTGGATATAAATCAGGTCTATAAGTTTTTCTTCCATGTTAATCATTTGATATAACTGGTAATTAAGTGAAATGTAGTATTTAAATTTTATTTTGACTAAAACTTATTTATTCATTCAGAATGGTGAACTCTTTTATTGTTTTCTTTGTAAAACTATTTCCTCCCTTTAATTAAAGGTGCCCTATTAACCTACAAAAATATAACCCAAAATTAACAATCCAAGCAAAACGTATATTTGTTATACTTCCTCACATCATTAACAATAATAACCCATTTATTATAAGAGCAAATATTATCACGAAACGCGACAACATTTCATTTTGTCACAAATACTGAGTTAAAGAAATGGATCAAGGTCCGACCTTCGCCCAATATTCTTAATTGTATTATGCGTAATCTTTCGCTTATCGTGTTCCCTTCGTGACAATGTAAGCCTTAGTTTCACGTGAGACCTCCATAAAGGGGTTCTAATTGTATATCGCTGATGTATATCCAGCCTTACTTACAACGGGCAGTATAACTTGCGTGGACTGTAGAGAGCGACCTTGGACAAAACCAGCCCCTCCCAACAATGTATTCAAATCCAAATAGTTGATCGTTACCCGCCGTCTCATTCGCATACCTAGTAATATCGAATCGGAACTCTTTTCCATTAACATAAAGTTTATTTCCGCGTACGTGATGATGGCACTGAGGGCTTTCTGTGATAAGTCGGGTCGGCTTTGTTTTGTTAGTGCGGTTCTATCAGCTGTTGTGGGGCCTAGTACCCCATATGGAGTCTAGGAACTACGACGTTTCTTTAATATGATCTAATTGTTCGGAAGAGCTCGGTGCCGAAGTGTCCACAGTGATAGTGATAGAAAAATATCATTCTTAAAGTTTACGATATTCGTAATTGAAAGTACTGCGGGTATCTCGTTCTTCAGTTGTATTATTTCAAAAATAAAGTCGCAGTTTAGAACATAACATTGAATTTAAACATATTCTTATCATAAAGTATATTCTTCTATCATTGCTTATCATTCATGCATATTGATACTTCTAATCATTTATACTTAAAAATTCGTTATAAAAGGCATGGTGTTATAGAAGCGATAATTTATATTCAAGCAATTGCATGATATTCGTAATCATATATCGTTTGATGTGCAGGTGCACCGTATGCAAATTGTTTCATTTGCATTGACCCACGTCACATCCGTCTTATGTAAAATACTAAAAAGTTATCATTCTACTAAAGCCATGATCACATAAAATATGAACGCGCTCTATTAAAAAATATTTTATTTTATGTTTTTATTTTATTGAATCTCAGTATAGACTATTCATTGAATATCAGTATAGGTAATAAAGATAATAATTAGAGACGCCATAGCGATTTTAAATCTATTTTAAACTTTTATAAACGACTAGCTTTGCCCCGCGGTTTGACTCGAGTATATCTCCCGTTCTCGCAGTATTTTCAGGACAAAAAACTGTCCTATCTCGGGTTTCAAACAAACTCTGTACAAAATTTCATCCAAATCGGTTCAGTGTAGGCTTAAAAAGACAGAGTGACTTATATAATAATATTTTTAAGAATTTGAGCAAAACAAAGAATTGTGAGTAGGAACTACGGAAGTTACTTAGGTCGTTAGAATGAATGAAGTAGAGTACCAAGATCGAAGTGGCACCTTTGGACATCAATTATGAAAAATCGTCCAGGCTTTATTATTATCATTGAATTTTCTTATCCATCTTGTTTAATGAAACTTTAATGATCATTAAATCAATAGATACAATTCTCCCTCCACCTCCCATAAAAAATAAGAATTAATAATGAAAACTATTATTTTCTATAAACCTACCTAAGGATCCTCATGTACAAAGCTTTATATGAGTGATAGCTCGGTAACCAGGTACTTGAACCTGAGTGGAGGGACTGAACGCGAGTGACATTTCAACATGTAATTAAATATTTTTATAAGGTCGCTGAAGCGTTAAGTAAATTTTCATGTCAAATAAACATTAAGCAGAGATTTTTGGATAAAGTATAGAAGCTGTTTTTAAATTATAAGCCTTCTTATTATTGTTTATAACAAACCATTTTCATTATAAGAAAATCTTTATTATAAATATTTCAATTCTAAAGCGAAAAAATGTTCTTAAATTTTCAATATAAACCCATAGAATAGAAGTACATATATATTAATTGAAATTATTTACAACGATTACAGCGAGATCGTAAGTCCTTCTAAATAAAACTCTTTTTATTAAGAGGTTTGTGACACTTTAGTGCCATTTAACATGACCACTTTAGTGTCATTAAACAAATTGTAATTGACATATATTAAGTAAGTCATAATACCACCTTTCACAAAATAACTATTTATGAATAAACTCTGTGCAGAACACCGAAAAACGCCGATCGAACCTTGCCACAGAATAAAACTCTTTCAAACATTATTTAATTTAAATTTTCTTCTGTACCTTTGAAAGCGCTCGAGCCCTTTATATTTTGTGAAAGAAAGAAAGTGATGTGATAAAATACTGATGAAATATAAGAAATACTAAGAACTGCGACCACTGTAGCGTGATGAGTATTACAAAATGTTAAGAATTAAAGTAACACTAAAACTTTCAAAGCAGGTTTCTAACTAGATCTAGACTATATCATTCTACTTTTTAAAACACATTTATTCACACTCCAAACGAAAAGCGACTGCTACATACATATTAACAATATCATTTCAGAACATACTACATACATTAATCCCTGCGCATGCTCATGGGACATTCGTCACTGTCACAAAACAAAACATTTCAATCATAAAATTATTCACAATCGTTGTTGCCCCATACTAGTCAAAATTAATACATATTCCGAAAAATATTTGATAAAACATTTATTTGGATCGTTGGAAAAGTTGCTAAAAAGTCCAGCGTAAAAAGCGCTTAATTCAAGACGTTTGTAAATCAAAGAAATAAACGTGTGGCGCCCAAGCAGATACCGTTGGTTAGCTAATTCGATGATTGACAGCGACGACGATTCTGCCTACACCGTCATTTCACTGCCAGTCTTCACGCCTCCGCCAGTAAGTGGATTTTCGCCTACATTTGTCGCTTGTAGAGTAGTTAATGTATATATGGGCTTAGAAACTACATACATCCTAACACAGGGTCGGACTGATGATATAGGTAATGTAATCAATCGGGTTTCAAACGAGACCTAACTATGGCTATTATATATTCGAACCATACATAACTAAAGAGGAAAAATTATAATTTAAAAAATATATCTAAATAACCATTAATTTAGAGCTCATAATAATTAGTGCCATTACTTTCTCAGTCCGACCATACACACACACTGAATGTATCGTTGGAACACTATATTTATATGTATGTAGATGTAGGAATTTTATACTTTAAGGCATTCAATTATAATTGGATTTAAAACAACATTCATATTGGTTATTGGTCTTACATAATTAAAAAAATGAACGGCTCAGTAAAGTAAATCATAACTAGAAATAAAATATATATATTTAGCTCCACAAATTTCTCATTGGTCAAATTTTGCAGTTTATTTGATTTGACTATCAGTTTTTACTATTCTATTGGTCAAACTGGTTTGGTCAGCTCATTTGTAGATATCTGTCAATTGCATCTACTAACTGAATTGCGAAATTCTAAACATACTGAAACCAAATCGATAAAGTTAAAAAAATATGAAATAAACAAACTTATTCCATATTTCTTATAGCTATTTATACAAAGCGAGATGTAAATTAATGTATCAGACAAACATCGCTTAATCAAAACAATCTTAATTGTTTTCATACATGTCATACAAAGAAGTCAATTAAGTGATATTTCGAAAAGTATTAAGCGCACAAAACACCGCAGTCCGTTTTGTATGCAGCAATTTCTGACGTGACCTCGCTAGCGACATATTCCCTCATCGTTTACACGTTCTGAACGAAACTAAAACCACCTCAGAAGACCCTTAAAGAACAACAGAAGTTCTTAAAAAGTACCACAAAGTTCTGCTAGTGAGGGCTCCTGGAGGTCATTCGGATTGGATATTTTATGCGTGATAAGGGTTGTCCTTGAAGGACGGTCGGTATCGGCCAAGGACACATTTCACTCGTTTTGTTTACCGTGGCCAGTGGCCAGTCGCCCGCCGTCCCCTCCAGTAGTGCAAAATATCTCGAATAAGGATCCGATATTACGCGAAAAGTGCAGAGAATTTGAGAATTACCGACAATCTCACGGTGAGTTTACACGTGGATACATTTTTTATTTCAATATTTTTTAAACACTTGTAAAATTTCTACTCTCAAATAATAATTTTAGTGGTTTTACACAACCACAAACAAAACATTTTTGTATTTTAATTCAACTTATTCAAGAAGGAAAATAAAATAAGTAACAAAAATTACAAATTACAATTATATTTTGTAAAAAAATGCTCGCATTCAATAAAAAGAATTGAAGACTTTTTGCCTTTTCCATATTTATATTTATAGGCATATACTATATTTTTTTAATTATTGCAACTCTTTTTATCCATATGTAACACAAATAGTCGGTACAATACTAGATGCCAAAAAATAATTCCATTTATATAAAATAAATATTAGTGATTGTTTGCGTACACATACATAAAAAATAAAAACCGTAAACCATCATCGCAAAGTATAATTTCAGGCAAAAATTGCTCCATTACATATTTCCACTTCTTAGTTGATGTAATAAAAATACCTTCATAACAACTTGCTCGGAATTAGGTCGTCATAATGTAGGTTAAAAGCCGTAACGTTGAGAAATTACAAAAAACATCTGAACGTAGTCCACTGAATTGTTTCCATAAAGTCGTAAAGTTCTCATAAACGACAATAAATGGGTTACTTTACGTGCCGGCCTCACGCTCTCAATGAAGTATCAAAATAATTTACATAAAACTTAGTTTAAAGGTTAATCGCGAACTACTGGAACATGATAAATTACTTTCACTCTGTTAGCGGCATATTAAATAATATGAGTAGGTTCGGTTTCAACAAATTTTGTTTTTACGAGATTTTATAGTTTAATCAACACAAGGGTTAGTTATATTCTACAATTTTGAGTTTGTAGATACTCTGGGCACAAAAAATGTGATACTTCCATACGTAGACGTTGATAAAGGCCAGCTTTAAGAATTAATTCATTTCGTAGCATCGCTACGAAATTATTAAGCTCATACATTCTAAAGATTTTGCAAACAATTTTCACAATCAAGTTCTTATTTAAAAAAAATAGATTGCGACTGACATCGACTATAGCTTTAAATAGCACTTGTCACTCTTTCTTTGTTTTTACAAGAAAGGAACAATAACAATTCAACGAATTCAATAGAAACTTCTATTGAATATGATATTATTATCTATTTTTATAATCGGTAACTTCTTCTTCCAATCTTCTTCTCTCGCCGTACAGAAGAAATTAATATCTTTGTGTCTACAGGCGGCCAGTTACGGCAAAAAGAACGGCATGTGGTACGGCGGCACCAGCACCGCTACGAGCGGTTGGTCTCGCGCCGGCACGCGCAAGCAGTCGGTAGCGGAGTCTGACGCGCCCCCACCGGGCGGCGGCAAGGCGTCCAGCGGCCGGGTGATCCGGATCATAAACAACATGGACCATTCAATACAGGTACTATTTAGTATTGGTTCGACACACAAGGTACGAAGAATTGCTACGTGTTAGCACGCGCACGGTGCAAGTAATCACAGGCTGAATCTGACGCGCCCCCACCGGGCGGCGGCAAAGCGTCCAGCGGCCGGGTGATCCGGACCATAAACAACATGGACCATTCCATACAGGTACTATTTAGTATTGGTTCGACACACAAGGTACGAAGAATTGCTACGTGTAGCACGCGCAAGAAATCACGGGCTGAATCTTACGTCCACCATGTGTTCAGGATCATTAAGATCGTGGACCATTCTATACGAGTATAGGGACGTAGTATTCTGTATTTGGTGCTATTATTCACGGAATCAGTTGCAACACCGGCTGGCGGCAAGGCGTCCAATGCCTGCGTCATCGGTTTATTACCACTATATATATATATGTATATACATGTGTTGGGCACCGACGACGTAAACGCTCATGCATGCATATTCGGTATAAGCACCGCCACAGCACAAGAAATATTAAGTACGTATGAAGTTTTTATAAATCTAAGCTAGAGTCGATAGATTTTGGCTCCACTTGTCTTGCATAACTCGCATGGTTTTATAAAACTGTATGAAATTTTGGATGACACAATAAAAGTAACAATATTTATCGATAGTTATCGACAGAATAAACTAAAGTACTTTTTATTTCCGACGACCTCTAGTTAGGAAAAGTAACAGAAAACTGCTACATCATTACGATAAATATGCTAGAGGCGAAACCACAGAAAGTAATGGCTAGTTTCAATGAAACTACTTAGGTAAATATAAGAAAATTCCATTTACAATAAACTAGCACGAAACGATTAAAATTTGATTAAATAAGCGTGTACTTTTCTAAGCGCTTATCGCGAGAAAATTGAAGGGTTGTAAGAACGTGAATTCATAGAACGTTTTCTGACCGTGTATTGGCTACGTTTTCAATGCAAAAACCTTGGCGATAAAGTACGTGGAACGGTTTCAATTTCAACATTTAGGTCGTTAATTGTGGGCTATTTATTTTCATAAGTGTATTTATTTAGAGGTTAGGAACTACGTAATTGATATAGGTATATATTATTTTTATGTTACCGGGTGATTCGCAGTACTTTTAAATTAAATAATACGTACATTTGCATTGAGTGTAATTTAAGAATCAGTCTTTAGGAATGGTGTTTGAGCATGTATCTCACTTGAGAAGATCGAACTACCATAACCGTCCTTTTAAATAGAAGTAGGTACTAATAATAATACTAGAATCTGTAATAAATCTTGGTTATAATGTAACCGTAAAATTTTACATCGTTCTAAATGGTAGCTACAAAGTGTAAGGAAATAATGTCGCCTATAATTTAAAGGGAAAGTGAACAATAAAGATAAAATCAAAATTTTATACAATCATTACAGTTTTATTATGCGATATGAACAAAAGTTTGTAAATTCGTTGAAATGTACTAAATTATACTAATATTCACGAAACAACTACTGGACGGGTTTGGATGAAACTTGGTATACATAACTATAGGCAAGTAATATTATATAGACCACTTTTAATTCTGCAATTCCTATTATTATACTTGATAAATGTATTGTCACTTCTTGATGGATGCAATTTAAAATATTGAATTAGGACTTGTTATACACTTTTTCCATAATTTATAAGATAATCTGATAACGATTATCGAGTTGTAATGAATAAAGTTAACTAATAAATTGTGAAAATGGTGTATAACAAGTCTTTATTTAAATTTTTTACTAAATAATATCTTTCAGTGTCGTGTGCTATTAAATCTAAGAACAACACAACCGTTTGAAGAAGTTTTAGAAGATCTTGGACAAGTATTGAAAATGAGCGGAGCTAAGAGGATGTACACAATTAACGGACAAGAGGTATGTAATTATCAACATATTCTTTAAAATGTCATAAATCAAGACAAAGGTTTCAGAAAATCAAATTGGAAATCTTCAAGGCTGAAAATGCCACAATTACATGAATTACGAAAATTCATCTAATTGTAAATTCCTTGCAAAACTTTCTACGATTCTGCTATTTGACATAAAATCATATTTAGTAGCCATTTCACAATTCTCTATATAAATGCGGTAAATAGATGAATTTTCGGAATTAATTGTAAAATGGTTTATAATATATATAGCCATATAATATATGTAGCCATTTTAATATGTCATAACAGATTCATATTAGCACCATATATTCAACTAAAATGATTCTTTTTAGACCTGCTTACATAAGCTTATATCTAACTCATTCTATATGAGGATATCTTTTTATCCGTCTAGCACAGGGGTCGGCAACCTTATGGGCCTTCAAAAGAGCCAATAATTGCAATTTACAATTTTTGAAGTTTTTAAACAGCTATAAAATGGATATCAGCGAAAAAACGATTAGAATTATCATGTCAGTAAAAAAACTATAATATGCCGCGCACTGAAGACTTATTTTTATACTCGATTGAATATTTGTCAGTTACCAGCAATTAGAATATATTTACTACTCGCAGCAATAGTGTTTATGTTGATCTTTCAATAGGTGAGGAGCTTCTCTCAGCTTCGGAACGAATTCGCCGACGTTGAAACTTTCTACCTTGGAAACGTGATGGTTCCACCAGCTTTGAGCCCTGGGGTTGCAGCATTACCCATCGAATCACCGATACGAAGGTATTGTTAGAAATAACAATAGTATATAATCATATTAATATAACATTTTTAATGCTATTCTACTAATATTATAAATGAGAAAGTTTTTATGTTTTTGTGTCAATCACGCCACAACTACTGAATACTGAGATGATTTTCATGAAATTTTGGGTACCGGTAGGCTATTAGCGGGAATAAGTCAAAGAATACTTAGGTAGGGAATACCTCGGATGATACCGGGGGGCGTGGTAGTACTAGTATTGTAATAAGATAATTCAATTTCTAAACTTTATTTACAGTATTATAATTTATCTCAACGATTTTGAGAGCCTTTGAATTCCGTTAAGTAAATGCTATACGATAATATAATTTTGACTACTTTGTAGATAAAGTTTATTTTTATATATTGTATATCTAAGCTACGAGTATCTCTTATTATGTATTAGGTCACGTTCAAGAGCCAACGTAGCAGCACTCCCCATATCTGAGGACACACGAGGTCGGCGCGCGCGCAGTAAAAGTAGACCAAGAGTGCTTTACGCGCCAGAGGGAGAAATCATACGGAATTCTGGTATGAAAATGAGTCACTTTACCGTTAAAGTTCAATATTATTGTTTACTTTATTTTCCTTTACAAAGTTTTCAAAATTTACATTACGTAAATAAGGCGTATATATATATTGTTCTGGATGCAATGAACTTTAAAATATTAAACTAAAAACTTTGTACACTATTTCTAATATTTATTAATAAATTATTAAAAACGTTCATCAACTACTTAACTCTATTTAATCTTTAATTCAATATTTTGAAGTCAGATAACTTAAATCAAATTTTGCAAAGATCAAAGTCAAAATATTTATTTGAATAAATACAGGTTGTATAATTACGTTGTCATCGATACTATTAATTAAACCAATATAAAATACACGTTCTGGGTAATTTAGAGACAATTATATTTGTGGTGTAGCGGACGCCGCCCATTTGCGTGACAGAAAGTCTGTTTTGTGACTAATGGTGTAATACTCTTCTATCATTGGCTATTGATGGCACTTGACAATACATATAGGCACTATATAAGCAATATGAATTATATAATGCCTTCATTCTCTACGTGGAAACTACAAAAGTTGAAAAAAATTTTTTCACGTACTCCAAATAACATTTTTAGTGAGATGTTTCTAAAAGTAAATGAATATAGAGAACACTTGTGTTTGCGCACACACTTGTGAACTATAATATCTCCTGCGTACCTAGCATGTCTCTGTTGAGATTAGCCACCATGACCGATATCGGGCGGGGAGGCAAAACTAATTTAAAAGTTATTACAAGAACTATTTTATCTGCTTGTTAATGCCATCTAATATTTCTTCATTAGATTACACTCTATTAGAAGTACTTAAAGAGGAGCCAATCCGAGTTCAAATTCGCGGACTGAGACGCACTTTCTACCCCCCAATCCATCACCCCCCCATAGACAGTTCACCACCGGACAAGAAACTTCAACTTGAATGGGTGTAAGTTCTTTTTATTTTTTCTAATTGTAATGAATACATATTGATAAATTGGTCTAATCGTTTTTTTTTCTAATCTTAATGTATAGGTATATTTTGATAAATTAATGTAAATACTAATATTGGTTATGCTTATCAAATTTTTTTGCAGTAAATTTTTTGTGAGTTGTACATAAATATAAATCGGCAATATTATAAATATGATTTGACTTAATAAATGAGAAAAAAATACCCGAGCGCCTTAGTTTCATTTAATATCGACTAAAATTACTTAGTATACAATTATCATATTTTTCCATATAGTTATGGTTATCGAGGATCTGACTCCCGGAGAAACCTGTGGGTATTACCCACGGGCGAGCTCCTGTACTACGTGGCTGCAGTGGCCGTCATGTACGACCGGGACGAAGAATCGCAGCGGCATTATATTGGACACACGGAGGATATTATGTGGTGAGTATATATTAACTATATTGGAAGTAGTATAGTCTAATATTATCTGTGGTATAGGTACGACTACTGAAACGCTGAATGACAACGTGAATCCACAAGTGAGTGACAATGACTGAGACGACGAGTTTTCCTGAATATCTCCTATCTGTCTCATGCGCATTATTCCGTCAATTGTCATGCAAATAAATGCTAGAGGAAACTGACAAGTCTTTTGTTTATCTTCTGTACTGTCTAAAACTAAAGTCCTTTGAAAATGGAGTTACAAGTATCTCGCGATCTGGTAGCCAGTGGTCGACACGTGTTATTATAATTACCAATTTATCTATGTCACGACTCTACTATTATCTACCTTCGTCCCTAAAACTTGTGTTTTAAAACTTTTCTTCTCTATGGCATCAAAACCATGTTCATTCACACATACTTACTTACTCTATTCTCGTCTGTTATGCATAAAACTTAAGAGCCATTTCAGCATATAGTTACACCCATCACGCAAGCTGGTCGTGCACGAGTTATTTTAATCACGCTTTGTCAAGCAGACTTTAATAATTCTTTACTGCTTAAAACTTGAGTTCTCTCCTCCACCTTCTTGCTCTCCCGTGATATGGAATTCTCATCTCTATTGTTTACAAGCTAAGACCGTTTTCAGTATGGAACTGCACCCATCTCGGGAGCTGGTCGCCAGCGGCCAACGCGCTGGTCGAGGGCGGCGGGCACAGGCCCACGTGCGCATCTGGAGCACGGACACGCTGCAAACGTTACACGTGTTCGGCATGGCGGAGTTCGAAGCCGGCGTATCTGCTGTCGCCTTTTCTCAACTTGTAAGTATTACGTACTAATAGTCTGTAGCACAAGTTTTTTATAAAACGAAGTTAATAACCTGATAAATTGGGGATATATCAAAATACAGACAAGTTTTTAAACTATACTTGAAAAAAATTATTTGGGTACTAATTTTAAGGTATACAGTTCATAACTGGCATATGTTAACAGAGCTCGTTGGCATAATTTGAGCTTCCGATATGTTTTCTGTAAATCAATTATAGCTAAGCTCTACCTTCTTAAGTAGAATTGACTACAAAATCAATTGCAATTACAAAATCTGTTCCTATTTTTAAGTACAAGAATGACAAGTTATGGAACTTCACATTTTTTTTCAGAACGGCGGTAGTTACGTTATGGCAGTAGACAGTGGGCGGGAAAGTATATTATCTGTGTGGCAATGGCAATGGGGACATTTACTGGGAAAAGTGGCCGTGAGTATTGAAATCTAGGTTAATATTATAAACCGGAATTTTTTTGTTTGTTTAAATTTAATAGGCTCCGAAACTACCATACCGATTTGAAAAATGGGTATCCCACATTATCACTGATTAACATAGGCTATATAGCATTATGCTACGGGAACGAAGCCGCTTGGAATGGCTAGTAAATAAATGTAGTTTTGAGCCATTTACCAATCAATTTGGTTAATAGAACAGCTGCAGAATTTGGGATAAGTTACATTAGTGTGTCCCCTATGAAAATTGCATTTCTGAGCAACACATCATAGTCAAATATCATCTGAAATTAGTCTGACTTAATAAGAGTTTAACTTAAATACTCAGCAACCGGGGATTATATTATTTATTTCCTCGTTAACTTAGAAATCGATTTAAATAGAATTTATATATAAATCTACCAAGCTTAATACGGTATAATGGTATTTCAATTAACATTCTTCGATTTCTCACAAATAAGTACGTAGTGACGTACTCAAAAACCTTGTAAGTCTCAAGGTCCATCGTAAAGTTAGATTGAGCCAATGATTGTCGCCACGAAATGCACTTTCGTTTGATGGCGTCATTTAAATAAAGTTTTGAAGACAAGACATTAATGAAGAGGTCATTGTTCAAGGATACATGTAATTTATTTCACGAGAAATTCAAATATTTTTGTTAAAACAAAGACGGCTTTGTTACAAGTTTACAACACTTATAACTCGAGATTGGCTAGACCAATTCGGCAGAAAATTCGTAAGCACTTAGAGCCAGGAGAATGATATAGGATACTTTTAATCCCGGAAATTCCACAGGGACGGGCTATATACTTGGGTGAAACCGCGGGGTACAGCTTGTAAATAATAATGATAAGTAGTATAAGATCGGATGATAATATGGAAGATCTTAGGGATATTTACTCCAAGATTTAAATTAAATATATGGTAAAAGTAGTATAATAATAATATAAAATTGGATTTTATCTAGTAATATAAGTATATCACTAAACTTGGATCGTTTTATAACTATATTCCTAGTAAGATAGTAATGAATCGCTTTCGTATAACTATGTTCCGGCATATAATTATATCCCTAGGGATATAACTATGTTACGGCTTTATCTATCTTACTGCGACATAAACACATGAATCGGACAATAAATATCGGATTTATTAATTCGTGAATGAATGAATGATTTACTACCTAGAGTTATCTATATCAAAGACGTTTTCAAAATATTTACTACTTCTAGGACTATTCATTTTAAAATGTGTATCTGAAAGAAAGAAAAAGTATTTAATATCTTGAAAATATTAACAAAATCGTAAATACCATCATTTCCATGTAAGTTCTTGGTATTTCCTACAAATGCAGGATATCTTAAGACTTTATCCATGTAAGCATTACATACATATCTTAACGCAATGCAAAATAGTTAAAAATGGCAACATTTGATAAAAGCGAGTACAAATAAAGTCTTGGCTTAATTTCTGATTTGTCACGCGACGACGCGACACGTGACCTCTTTCTCAATCAAATTTATTCGAACAACACAGGGTGGACTAGTCATGAACTAGAAAAATACTGAATTATAACATAGGGCTAAATCATTCCGAGGGATTTACATTGAACCAGAATTTCACTTAATTTAAGTAATTGAGGCCACATAATCTATTCATATTTAGTATAATTAAATCAGAACCAGTTGTTTGATCGGATGTTCCTATACATTTAAATTCACAATCTGTCAGATAATTCATATTTTAATACAATTCAAATGATCAAAAATCCTGTGGATATTTTGTACTTTGGTTTTCTTCACTTTGAAAGCTGCGATCAATCTCAAATGTGTTAAGGAATTTTCAAAAAGTGTTTTTAATTACCAAAAAAGGTATAATTATAAAAAAAATCCTGCTTTTCTTATCTTTTTTCTTTTTTCCTTTCTTTTTCTTTTTAATTGTAGATATTTTTACAGACACTTCAAGAAGAGCTAACAGGCGCGGCGTTCCACCCGCTCGATGACAACTTACTCATCACCCACGGGAAGGGCCATCTCGCTTTCTGGAATCGACGCAAAGATGGATTCTTTGAACGGACTGATATTATCAAACCTGTGCGTATTTGGTATTTGCAATGCATTATAATTGTGACAAAATCAAAAGAACAGTTAAAAGCTAAGTCAAAAAAAATTAAATGTCCACTTCCAAATAATCTGTAAACTCGGTAAGCAACCAAACAAAAATGTTTAACTAAGAAAGTCACGTTTCGATAATAGGTATCGACTAAGTAAATTATTAAATAACAATTAATTATATCTATTTACTACTCATCCACGCACAAATGGTTTCATAACTACGGAAAAAGAAAATTATGCGGAACAAAAAAATAGTTACCTTTATCTAAGCGTTACTATTAATGAGAGGGTATTTCACAATTGGCTGTATAATACTTTTAGCCCTCGCGAACCCACGTGACTGCGCTACAATTCGAACAAGATGGCGACGTGGTCACAGCTGATAGCGATGGATTCATCACTATTTATAGCGTAGACAGTGATGGTGCTTACTTCGTCCGAATGGAATTTGAGGTGATTTTTTTACTACTGCTCAGGATAAATGACATAAATAAAAGATGAATAAAAGTTATTTGAATTTGAATATAAATTATGTTTTGAAAGATTGTGGTATTTTATCCAACATTTTTTAAATTCATTTTATTGTATCTTCGTTACAAGTTGAGAGACTGTTACTGTATAATAAGTCTGCCTTTTGCTCTTATATTTCAAGGTCTCCCTACATCTAACAAAAATGTAATCTATACAATAAAATATTTCACATCATTTATTCATATATTTTTCTCCAGGCTCACATAAAAGGCATCAGTTCATTAGTAATGCTCTCTGAGGGTACTTTGATATCTGGCGGAGAAAGAGACAGAAAGATTGCTGCGTGGGATTCGTTGCAAAACTATAAGAGAATAACGGAGACGAAGGTAATAAGCAAACCAAAATCATTACATGAATTAATTTACATAGATTAATATTAAAAAAATGTATTTTAAAAAATATATATATATTATTTTCATCCATTTCTTTTCAGCTTCCCGAAACAGCAGGAGGTGTTCGTAGCATCTACCCTCAAAGACCGGGAAGAAATGATGGCAACCTGTATGTAGGGACCACGCGAAACAATATTATGGAGGGTTCACTACAGAGGAGATTTAATCAAGTAAGTCTGGATTCAAAATCGTCTAGTAATTCCATAGAAAGTGAAATTGTTGTATGCAATGGATGTGTTAATGCCCCTTGCGTAGCAAAACATTGCCTTTAAAATCGATATCATTAGTGGACCGCTCCGAGTTAGACCTTGCGTTGTAATGTATGCATCTAGATCTTCCATTGGATAAAACGATACTCCAGATATCGTGGTACAAATATTTTTACTTACGCCGGGTTATCTTGATTCTCAGACCTCGCTTCGCTGCGTCAAAAACAAGAAAAGCGTTGATATAAGATCGATTCAAACACTTTAATAGATAAGTGAGTCAAAATAAAAGATAAAATTAAATATTTTAGGTGGTATTCGGTCATTACAAACCCCTAATGGGTGTGGCGGTGCACCCTGATGATGAAATGTTCGCGACGGCTGGCCACGACAAAAGCATTGCTTTGTGGAAGGGACATAAGCTTATTTTTGCTACACAGGTATTTATAATTAATATATTTTGCGTTTATATTATTTAATTTGTACTGTATTCTGTTTTATTTCCAAAACTTACTTTTCTAGATTTTTTTCTAGCTTAAATTGTAAATCCGCGTCTCTGATAAACTTAGTCAACGTGGCTAAAATTTAGTCCGTAGGATAATATATCATAAATTTGAACTGAAATTATTAACATTGTTTGCTACTTCTAACTAATATATTAGGAATGTGAGTTTGTGAGAATGGATGTATGGATGTATGTGGAACTACAGAGGTGACCTGTTAAAGATGACAATGTATGTTAGGGACGGGCAATAAGGCCGTCAATTGTAATTTTACCTTTTATATTTTCGATGTAAATAAATAATAATAAATAAAATAACTGAACCGATTGTAATAAAAATTGGTATACATAGGTAAGAATCGAGAGTAACTATAAATTTATTTTTATTTATTTATTTTAACAAAAACCAACGGCGTTGCAGAAAAATATAGTCATTTTAACCAAAAAACAGGGCAAGTAAAGCCAATTACAAGTTCACACAATATTTTTTAAGAAAATGCAAAGAAACAGAATACAATATTAATGTAATCAAGGTAATAAATAACCCCAAATAAACGAACTATGTGCATATGTTACCAAGCAATTTTCCAATTTAAAAGTATTTCTAATGTTGTTAAAAATGTCTATGTTGATGAAGGAAACGTTGAAAGTGCGATAAATCCGATGTGATCAGAAGTTACGCGGGTATAGCCTTGCGTGGCCCACAGAACAATAAAAGAGGTTAAATGTTCTATGGCCAGTAATTAGTACATTTGTTCAGGTGGGTTACGAATGCGTGTCCCTAACATGGCACCCCAGCGGGTCGGCGCTGGCGGCGGGCAGCACGGAGGGCCACTTGATTGTGTTGAATGCGGATGCAGGCGCCCCGGTGTGCACTGTACGCGTGTGTGGCTCGCCTCTCAACTGCTTACATTATAACACTGGTAAGGTGCACTTTCTTATTTCTATTGTTACCCTAATCTTTAAATCAGTAAGGCA
The DNA here is from genome assembly GCA_001586405.1 of Phoebis sennae. Taxonomy (NCBI): domain Eukaryota; kingdom Metazoa; phylum Arthropoda; class Insecta; order Lepidoptera; family Pieridae; genus Phoebis; species Phoebis sennae. The sequence continues at coordinate 39,956 of LQNK01000983.1, forward strand.
AGTAAATTATCCTTACTAGTTCATACTAGTCCTTAATATTATAAATGCTAAAGTAACTCTGTCTGTTTGTATGTCTGTCTCTTCTTTACGCCTATACGACTGAACCGACTTGGACTTGGATAAAATTTACCTACAGAGATTTTTCTGATTTGAAACCCGAGAAAGCACATAAGATCATTCACCCCGGAAATCCCACACATCTAGTACTAAATATTTGTAAGAAGTTTAACCGTTTTTCCTTATAATATATGGCTATTCATATCCTAAATACTGTGTGGGCACAGATAATATAATACTATACTGTGTGGGTAATGTACCGTAACCAGCTCAATCAAAATCACCAATACTTAATTTATGTGAGACGTCGCAGCATTCTTGTTTTTCTAGCTGGTGACGTGTTAGCCATCGGCTCCCAAAACGGCAGCATCTATTTGTTCCGCGTCTCCCGAGATGGGTTTTCATACAAGAAGTGGAACAAGATCCGCGGAGCCCAGCCCCTGGTGCAGCTGGACTGGAGTCTGGACGGCAATTACCTCCAGACGGTCACTGCTGACTACGACCTCGCGTTTTGTGAGTATCTACATTTTAATATATGAGGGATTCATTGCTAGCGTTTCATATTTTTACGGGACATTCAAGATGTGTACCTAAACACGTAAAAAATTATGAAAAGGGTTGGCGAGGCTTTGTTAATTTAATATGATTTATTTCAATAAATAAATATAATAGGTTTTTTGTCACCGTCTTTTTGCCGACCCTTTTCATTATTTTTTACGTCTTTAGGTACACGTTCTGAATGTCCTGTAAAAATACGACACGCTAGTTATGAAACACCTTATATATAAATTACGTGTCACAGTGTTTGTCAGCGACTTCTTAACTTACTTAACCAATTTTATCCAATTTTTCACACCGTGGCAAGTTGATCCAACTTGAAAGATAAGACAGTAGTCCACTCGTGCAAAGCCGCGGGTGGAAAACTAGTTCATATTAGATTTAGATTATTATAAAGAAGAAAGATTTGTTTTTTGTTTGTTCGATTTTTTGATCTGATTTTTTGAATAAGCTCCGAAACTACTGGACCGATTAAAAAATCTTTATATGGTAATTGTTAATTTCATGCTTTTTAAAAATTTTAGGGGATATAAAGGCCTTATCACCAGAGAAGAGTCCAATGGCCATGAAAGATGTCAAGTGGTCTACGTACAATTCAACAATTGGCTTCTTAGTGTCAGGTATGTACTATATAAATCCATTACTTTTTAATTTAGACGCAAACGGTATATTCAACTATTACAAAAATATCTATAGTTCCAAAGAGACTACCTATAACTACAGAGTTAGAGACTATTAAATTAAGTCTATAAAAATAATTTAATATCGATGTCTTTATATAAATATATAAAAAAAAATGGCTGGTAGAGATTACTCTAAGCAATAAGGCCGCGCCACCTTTAGCACCACATTGTTCTCAACTTATTTAATATTAGTGTATTCCACTTTGTTTCTAATTGTCCAATAAAAAATTTAAATAAAATAAATAAATTATAAATACTTGATAGATTATATTGTGACTTCTTGGTGGAAATGCATTTTAAGTATTAAATTAAAGACTTTATTACACAATTTCCACTATTTATTAGTAAACTTGATTTAATTATAACCGGTTTAGATTTAAAGATTACTTATTTATTTTCATTAAGACAATTATTCTACCTGATCATGAATTTTCAGAACCCGTCGTAATTAAATAAAATTTACTAATAAATAGTGGAAATAGTGTACAGACATCTCTAATTCAATACTTAATAAATAAATAAATTTGTACAGGAATGTGGAATAATCGGTTCTACCCGATGACGTCACTAATCACCACGTCCAGTCGCTCTGCTGCTCACGACCTCCTCATCAGTGGTGATTCTGATGGATATCTTAGATTATTCAGGTATGAATATTCAGCAGTCAAGCAATCGACGACTACATTACTTTTTACTGCTCTTAGTATAGATGTATTATTTAAATTTAAGACCTATGTTATGGTTAGGGTATGAAACGATACACGAACAATCACTGTATCATTTATTTAACTTTACGTTCACTTGTAGACCGTTTATAAAGAAAATTTAAACTGAACAGTGGCGTTATTTTATACTAAAAGTCAAATCAGTGACTGTACTCATACAAAAGAATTTTTGCATATAATACCAACAATCTATAACTCAGTAGGTAAACCTCCAAGTATGTAATATATAACAAAAATGAATCTACTAGATTAGGATCCTAAACATTGGACCTATCTATACCATTACTTCGTAGCATTGGTCCTATCTATACCATTTCTTTGTAGCATTTGTTACAATACGTTATATTTTTACAGATACCCCTGCGCCACTCCCAAAGCCGAATACAACGAGGTGAAAGTATACACCGGCACAGTGTACACCGCGCGGTTCCTCTTCAACGACCGCTGCCTG
>LQNK01000983.1:43086-89932 GCA_001586405.1 Phoebis sennae
GCCCCCGCCGCCCTTCCACGTGCTCGACATGGACGAGCTCGACTGAGGATTAAAGGGATGTATACTGCAAGCTAGATCAAAGACTAAATGTCGGTAATTTTTAAGGACGAAGGAATGTCCGAAACTATGTTTAAGCCGTTGCAGCCTTTTGCAACTCAACTAGAGATCTTCTGTTCTTTTGAGATTTCCCGGAGCTTCGACGTGGTGTTCACGCTGTGAGAGCTAGCGGTCGTCTGTCTGCAAGCTAGATCGATGACTACATTGAGATCATTTTTAAGGACCTCCACAAGGAATGTCCCAAACTATTTTTTGTAATTGCAACCTTTTGCAAGTCTACTCGATATTTTCTATTCTCTCGAGCTTCGACGTGGTTCTCATGCTGTGGTAGCTGTCGGACAACTAGCAAGCTAGAATGAAGACCATGTCGTGGTCAGTTTACGGCATCGTCCAGAATAACTTATCAGGCTTAGGCTAGCTAGCTATAGCAAGCTAGTTGAAGAATATATATTCACCTTTTTCAAGACGTGTACATCTAAATCTATTTCTAAGTCGTTACAACATGAACTCGACTGAAGGCTAGATCTATCTATACTGTCTACTCATTGAAGATCATATAGCGGTAATTTCTTAGAACAAAGAAACGTTTTGTATCCTTCTGATTTTGGCTTCGAGCCCTTGTGCCCTCTATAAGGTTAAATCCGAGGGAAACGACGGACATATTTAATGTCCCTCATCCCCGCTGTTTTTAACGTCCTCTAATTATGAACTGTACTAAAGAATAATATTGCCCAAGGCTACAGATAACCTTATAGCGGGCACATTGCATTTCATATGTAATATTAAATATAGTTTAAAGATATGGGGACAAAATTTCTTCTTCACAAGAAATGTGAAAAAAAAAACTAATGAGAACTTAAATTGCACAGGGCTATACCTAGTAAGTGCTTCATACGGTCGAACTGGACTGAGACCAGGAAAAAGTATATTTCAGGACATGACGTCTAATAAAAGTGAGCCTGTTCCAAAAAATACTTATAATGTATCGAATGTTGCGGTTCTGCAACTTGCTTTCTTGATTCTTCTGAAAATAATTCAAGCTAAATATTTTTTAACAATACAACTACAACATTTAGGGCGTCTTTTTTTCTAAACGACATATGATACTAGTCAGTCGATACAATGACCAGAGAAAATGGCTCACTGTATAGCATGCATCGATCGAGTGCGTGGCATGCCCCAGGGCCTAATCGACTAAAGTAAATGCGCCATTATGCTGATAGTAATAAGATATATATGTCAGAACTAAAGCATAGTCTCTAATGACATACGACATAAATAGTGAACAGAGTAACTAAGGCCCATAGTACATGTCGTATTTAAAACGCGCAGAATAAGCGTATACGCGCTTCAAAAGAGATTTGGACGCAACCTTGTAACCTAAGCACACCGAGTAGTACGCGTACATGCGCAGATGTAGTTATACAGATATTATGCAGACTCAAAAACTAGCTGTCAAAATTGTTTGATAATATAAATGTAAATAATAAAATTATATACATAATAAGTATGCAGCATATACCGAGAGTATTAAAAACTCACAAGTCCTATACATCAGCCCATAATTGACTAGCTAATGTTTCTAAAACTTAAAATTGTTTTACTTAAATCGTAAGCGTAATCTTTTGATCATAAACACGTAAATTTAGATCACATAAGATATATAGTATTATAAATATAATAAAAATGTTAAAATATAAAAAATTGCGACACTATACACTGCCATTATTAATTCGTATTTAAATTAAATTATTGTATTAAAAGTTACTAAATATAAATTTGTAACTTGCTGCAAAGAATTCTACACCATAAAAATAATAGCTTCAAGTATGGAACTTGAAGTCTAAATTTTTGCTCTATCCAACGCAACGCTGTAATTGACATTGTAGTTCTATTATAGTTTACGGCACAAATCTTGAGTGCTGATGTAACGTGTGCAAAATAACTTGTTCAAATTTTAGGACTGTCGCACAACGTTCAAGACTAGTACCGTAAAAAAGGATAAAAAGTCCACTCTTAAAATACATTTACTAAAATAGCGAATAAAAGTCCAATTTAGTTCGGTTTCGCTGATACTGTTTACTCCGTGCCTCAATCAAGGAATGGTTAAAGCCTTGCTTAACACTATTTTAATGGTCCTTAAAGAAAACCATTACGTTAGTAAAGAGATTCAGTTCCCAAAATACGACACGTGGTTTTACGAATGAATTAAATATTAAAAATTATAATAATGAAGAAAAAGAATGTTTTATAAGTATAGAGGAAGGCTTTATCGCATTTATATTAATCTGCACGAAAACGTAGATATGCTTATTGCCGCGAAATGGAATATTTAATAAATAAAAAAGAAACAATTTCTTATATAAAAAGTGGCAGGTCCACATTAGTCTAAAATTGTTCTAAAACAGTTTTTCACACGAAAAAACACTTTATAAAATCACTTTAGTGATAAATTAACAATTATGTACTTAATTACACTTTTACTATTAGAAGTTATTTAATTTCATGTTCACGTTGGTTAAAAGAGATATCAGATATATTGTTATGAAACACGATAATTTGTAAAAAATGTTGAAATAAACAGATCCAACGATCTTTGTTTAACGTATAGTGTTGAAAAAGTGTTCACCTTTATTATAATTCTACAAAATTAAAATGAAGTATTTTATTTATAATATTACGATCAAGACCTATAGGAATCATAGGAAACACTAATGACACATATCCTATAAATTAATTTAAAATAGCCCTAATGTTATCTATGTTGTAGTCGTACCAAATCCGATTTATAATATGAACTGAAGGTAGTTGTCAGAATTGTATTCATCTCTTGGCCCGTCGTAGTTGCCTGTGTATTTTCAGTAGACATTGTGATTTATGATTTAAACATCACTCATTAAGGGGGAATAATTCCTATTTTATATTATATTCCATATCCATTAAAATATGGGTTTACTACATGTCCTTATAACAATATCCGTACCTGTTGAAACTCATTTAGTTTTCGATTCATCCCAATCAATTTATCTATACAAATATATGTATAATATTAACGGTTATCAAAAAATATTGTTCTTCAAACGTTTGTTATAAGAATGTTTTTTATTGCATAAATAAAGTTCTTATAAAGTAGGAAATTGGTTTTATTTTATAACCTCCGTCACCAGCGATATGAAATTATTTAGCTAGTAACTATTTATTACCAACCTTTGAACCTATGTACAGATCATTTACATTAATTTTTCAAGAAGGATATCAAAAATCAAAATAACTACTAAATAGACTTTGGTGTTCGATTCTGACAAATTAAATTCTTTTTTATTTTATTTGTATAAATGAATGGTGGATAATCTTAAAAAAATAAAATACGACGAAGTTGAATTATTTTTTTTTGGATGGCGTATAGATAGATATAGATAGATGGAAATCTAATTTTGTTGATGGAAAATAATATGAAAATAAAATAACATTATTTTATATGCTTTATTTAAAACATACATGCTTGCTTACATCTTATACCTACTACGCAACATCATAATTTTTATATATAATAATAAATTAATACAAAATTCTATTACTATATCCTTACAACTCTTACCGCTCAGCCACAGCTAACGGCGGTGCGAATTAGGGCGTGGTATGCAGTAAGGCAAGCGATGGGCGATAAAAACAAATGCAAGACAATGTAAGAAGGTGACCACAGCTACCGGCGATGCGAATTGCGGCGCGAAAAGCGATGCGAATTCAATTAATGTACTGGCGAGTATCAAGGCGGCCACAGCTTATCGCGCCGCCCGCCGCGCCTCCGGTCGCCCCGCCAGAAGCTGTAGCTGAGCGGTTACAACGTTAAAAAGTCAAACATAATCTCACCATAAAGATAAATTCAGCAAATTCACAAATATCTCCACAATGTATTATTACATTTATTGCTTTACAAATAGTACAAGTTTGGAAATACATTAAAAAAGATACATAAGAGATATATTTATATCGTTTTTCTTAGTTTTAAGATGAAAAATCGTAATTTCAATCTGTTTCTACAAAATGTAATGCATGTTAATTATATGAATTACAGGTCATACTTTAGTGTCCTTATAATAATATAAACAAATGAGTTACAAAAAAATACATTCTATAAAATACCAACAAAGTTGTACGTCTAGCCATGGCTAAAGTAACATTATAATATATCAACCAGTCCGTTTATTTAAAGAAGAAAAGGATATCCTACATAATACCCACAAAGTCGGCTACCCATCCCGTACCACCATTATTCATGGTTGTAGTCAGTATAACTTTTACATAATTATCTGGGCTTGTATAGTCAGCCGGAGTTTCTTCGCAAAACGTTGATATTACGTTACCACTCCTGTCAACTATACTCAAATAGTTTTGATCGCATGCCACGCCCATGTCAAACTCGCTAAAACGCAATAATAGCCGCGTGTTCGTCGGGGTTTCTACTTCCCATTCACAAGACGATCGTCTTCTATATACATCTGGATACATTGGACTTGTGAATCTTCCCAGTTCGCTGACCAACCGACCTCCACATCCCCGCCCTTTGTTGGTAACTACGTAATTTAAATCGTAAATTATTTGATCGCTTCCGTGTATATGATTGTGCAACAATAGATATCTGCCAGACGAAAACACAGAACGAGTTTCATAATCCTGCTCAACTTTTAATAAAAGTGGTGATGTTCTTGTATTGCCGTCTAGTATTTTGAAATATGCTAGTGAGCTGATGTGATCCGGGTACATAGTTATAATGTATACGGATATCGTGTAATTTTCCGGAGCGGTAATGAGAGTGTAACAGTCTTCTGGTATTCTTTCACTAAAATCACGATATATTGTCTGGATTCTACCTTGAGCTTCGGTATAATTCCTACCACAGCTATTGGTAATTGAAACTTGAATTTCTACGCCTTTATAATTTGATTTAGATTCAGGTGACGTTAATAAATTTACAGTAATCACACCGTTTAAATAAAAATCTAATGTGGAATTAACTCCACACAAAACAAATTGTTCTGGGAATGTTAAAGCAGAGTCATAAAAATATGTATGACTGAAAAAGAGATCCGTATATTGATTCCAAACATAATCTTTCCCTAAAGTCATATTGCTTTTTTCTGAGATGCTACTAATTATCAACTTATCATTGTTGCAATTATTTCCAACTCCTGGTTGCAAGGCAAGGTGATTTATTCGAAGATGCACGGTAGTATATGACTCCGGGGGTTCCAGAATATACTTGCAATGTAAACCTCTCGGTATTACTCCCGTTTCGAAACCAGGAGAACGTATGGATTGAATATTATGATCGATTTTATAGACAGATTTACCGCAAACGGTGCGCTGGACACTTAAGTGGACCTCAAAACCAGAACTAACAATTTCACCATCGGTAGATAGTCGAATACTCATTAAATTATTAGATGAAAATGAATCTGGAGGAAGTGTGTGGCCACAATATGTACCGATAGTCATACTGTTAGGATTGATACCATCCTTTATTTCAATGAAATCGCAATCACATTTACTTATACCGACAGCGGTTTGATTAACATTATCACACGAAGACACATGGAAAGCAGAGAATGTGGCCTTTATGACATAGTCATCCGGAGCTTTTATCGACCAATGACAATCTAAATAATTTTCGTATACATAAGATGTTCCGATCAAAGGAGATTTTAATGTGTGTTGTGAGTTAGAATCCAAATTTATAACGCCCCCACAGCCTACAGATTCCGAATAACTAAAAATAATTTGTGCTTGAAAACCTTTGTAATTAATATACGTATCAGATATAAATTGGACAACAGCGTTACGGCTTCTGCTCTTAATAACTGTACTTGAATTGATATGGCCACATAAGAGTGCTAACTTTTTATCACTTTCTATTGTAGGGCCGTCATATACGGATATATAATCATTGATACAATTTTCATGAGTTTCTAAGTCAATATATAAGAATTTGATTATAACCACCTTATTTGGAGGAGCTTCAATGGTCCATGTACAATTCGTTTCTTCATAATATGTATCTGATGAACCGGAATTAATTGTCGTAGGTTCGGTTATCTTTCCACCACATGAATAAAATGAATACATCAACTTAAATCCTCTTCTCTGACCTATTCTATCAGTTACTAAATGTATTATCACCTCGTCGTAATTTTCCAAGGTCGAAGGAGTTTGTTTACCACAGTAAACCTGATAATAGTAATTATAAATTCTCTGTGCACTTACAGACACATTATCGAAACGACACTCAGGATAAGTACCTTCTAGTTCAAAATCGTCAAACCTAACTAGTAATTTTTTTGAAGGACCTGTTATTTTATAAGTACAATCCAATAAAGGTTTATATTCATCAGGATAGCCCGGACTGTAAAGAACTTGTTCTTTTTCTGTTGCTGGATAAATACCACCACAAATGGGAGTCCAATAGGCAGCAAAGCCATCAAGATTTACATTCGCATCCGAACGGAAAATAACTTTCATTCGGTTAAATGTTGAATTAAAAACTGGTGGAAGTTGGCGACCGCACACTCTTGCTATTTCATGGAAAGAATCATTTTTCCAATCGTATATAATAACTACATCCTTAGTGCAATTTATTGTATCTTCAACAACAAATCGTTTCACAAATGAAAGTGATATTCTGTAACCAGTATCGGATCGAATATCCCATATGCATTCTTGATTTTCCGGGTAATTTTTCGGATAATGAGGAGAACTAAAAGCACGATCATATTTGCTGAGGAATCCACCACAGGTATCACTTATTGTCTTTATTGTGATATTAATATCGGACATTTGCCTTTTGGAATGGTATTGTATGTATAGATACCTAAACGTAGAAATTAATGAATTTTCAGGCATATTATCTCTACAGTAAGTTATAATAGATTTAGCATCCGTCAAACCTTGACCAATTTTTAAGAACTGGTCTGAACAATCCAAATTAAATTGACCTTCAATTTTTGTTTCCGTCTTAATTCCACCAGGTGAAATAATGACCCAACCACAATCCAAAGACTCGCCATGTGACATACTTAAGTTTATATTCCTTGGTTCAGAATTGGCATATACAACCCCACCACAAGGTTGCAATTCCCATTTAATATTAAACGTCTGCGGCTGCTGTGCAATCTGTACAGCATTAACTGTAAATATTTTTAATGGTATTCTATAGGTAAGTTGTGTATTATTCCCGCAAATAGAAAACATTGACCCTCTCCCTTCTTCGGTCACTTGTGGGTTTACAAGTATTCTTGAAGATGCATAACGACATTTAGATACACTCGAGGTGCTATTGACTGATATTAAAATGGTATTGTAATAAGAAGAATTAAAATCAATTGATTTTATATCGTACATCCATTTACATACATAAGAGCTCATAAGATCCGGTGACAAGATTTCACCACTCATTCCGTCAAAAGTACCTCCGCATAAAGCAGGTTCATCCGAACTAAATTTTGCTTTAAACCTATGCACCCGAAAATTAGAACTAAGAATTTTAGTCAGTAAAAATACCCCAAGAACGTTACCAGTAGATTCATATACAGCTGAACTGTTGGGTCCGTGAGCAATATTTATAACAGATTCAAAATTAGGATCATTATACAATCCCAGTTTGTCATTCTCACTATAATCCATTACATCGAGTCGTATTCTCCGAGACTTCTGTGGGGCAACAATTATCCATTGACAGTAGCGTAAACTTGTATCACGAGGATAACCAGGAGTTGTGATAAATCCCTCAGACTGCGTAATTACTCCACCACAAGTTGGTCTGGACGAGTTAAATAATAATTTAAATCCTCTATTTTCTGTTATTTGTGACCACTCGGTAGGTTTACCTATAAAAAGCTTCACAATAGCTTCATTAGTTAGTGTCTCGATGACGTCAAACTCAAATTCGTCACTACAGTATTCTTTCAAGACTAAAGTAGTTTTGTTTCCTGGTAGCTTCTCTTCAATTGTTACTTTTGACCCACAAGAATCTTCGGATGTAGGAAGTTCTAAGTCCTTCATGTAAAGCTTTATAACGTGTCTTGAAGGAGACATTATATGCCATTGACAAACTGTTCCAGCTGGCAATGTTAACATGTGGGGATAACCTGGCGATATCAATTCCCCAGATTCACCAACTATCGTGCCACCACAAATATCAATAGATATATTAGCTTTAAAACCATTCCTTGGTTCAGCCAATCGCGTAGTGTACTTTAAATATAATGCATTACTACTACTTTTAATCGTGCCTGGTTTCTCACCACATATTAATCCTTTGCTTGGAGCAAACTCCGACGTCCCATCACGTATTTCAATAGACTCATGTTTACATTCACCTTTTACATCCACATCAAATCTATCAATAAAATCTACTCTTAATATTTCACCGGGTGGAGCAGTGAATATCCAAACACATTCTGAGTAAGGCATAGGTACGGTGGGATAGTTTGGAGAAGAAATTATTTCCCATTTATGGTCACTGTTCAAAGATGAGGTTAAACCGCATTCTATGCTTAATTCTTCATATCTCAACTTAAAATTCTGAAATTCTTTATAATCTGATATCATTCGATTATTACTTACGTAACTGATATAAACAACATTGCTTGATGATATCATACTGTCCATCTTCTCGTGTGAATATCCACAATATTTTCCAATTCCCAATAGAGGAGACTGAACACTTTCTCCATTCCGTATTATTACATATCGCGTGCATTCATTTCCATTTGTGATATTAAAGTGTTCAAAGTCAAGTTTAATTATACGACCGGGTTTCACTTTTATCGTCCAGTTGCATCTTTTGTCGGCTTCAAAGAGTGTTCCTCGATCTTCTCTAGCAAGCTCAATTGTACCGGACTCAGCGTCAAGTACACCGCCACACTTCGGTCGTACTGATGCTATAAAACCCTTACGAGATGTTGTTGCGTCTGTTTCAAAAATTACTTTTAAATATTTCGATATTTCAAATGACTTCTTTAAATCTTCCCATAAGCATACCTTTTCTTTCACTGGTGTCCATGGCTCGTTGTTATTCCGCGTATAAATTGAAATATGATCAGCATAACAATCACCCGTTTCTTCTAAAGCGAATTGATCAAAAGTAAGGCTTAAATGATAGCTCGGTTTCGCTTCGAAGACCCATTCACAAAATAAATCGTTACCATAATCACCAGGGTAGTTAGGGGATTGAAATGCATTACTAGAGTTTATGATAATTGTGTGATTGGCACCACAGTTCTTTTTTCGACTCGTTTGAATATCTTCTGCAGCTTTCGACCATGTTAAATGAAATAGCGGACTTATTTCAGGTTCCGATATAATAAACTTTATGTACACAGTTGAAGATGATGACTCAAGTGTTTTTAATTCATTTATCAAGATACCACAAACAATTTCAAGAATATTAGCCTCTTCATCATATCCATCGTATATAATGAGTTTACTCTCACATGAGTCCTGTCGTTTTTTTATTATTAACTTGTCGATTGTTACAGTTATACTGGTGATTCCGCTAGTGATTATTCGCCATGTAAATTCACCAATTTCTTGATATGCAAGAGGATAAAGTGGTGATGAAATTTCACCTGAATCTAAGCCAGTTATTTCATTATTATGTGAAATTCCATAATGTAAAAGAAACCCGCCTCCAGTGTTTTTCTGGTCACTATGGAATTTCAGATACAGATTTGTACCTTTGGTCGTGTTGGTTGGAATTTGATCACCACAATAAACTCCCAATAAGTTTCCGGAACCATCATTTTCACGTATTTCTAAGTAGTCTTCATTACAGCGATCAGAATAATCAAGGTCAAAACTTTCAAAAGTAATATACATAAAGTTGCCTGCTGCTGATTTAACAATCCATTCACAATCTATTCCTTCTGGGTACGACAGTGGATAATTAGGCGAAGCTATAGATCCTTCTGCAGACGATAATGTTTCTCCACAGGCAGTTGATAGAGACGAATAACGTGCAATGAAAAATCCATCCAAATTGTTGGCATACGTACCATGTACCACAGTAAGGGCACTTCCATGACTCACAATCATAGGGGGTACCTTCAGTCCACAATATTCTCCAATTAATGGCGCATTTACATTGTCCCCATCAAATACTTTAAGAAACGAAGATGGACATTCTTTATTTGTATTTATATCTAAATTACGGGGTATTGAAATATGTCCTAATGTAAGCTGTATCTTTTGGTCGAGTCTCGGCGACATAATTACCCAAGTACAATTATGATTATTGTAACTTATAATTTTATCATTTCCTATTATGCCATCATTGTTGGCTTCTATAACTGCACCACAAGTAGCTGAAAAATTCGCTTTGAATCCTTTCGCAGTACCATAGCTGTCTGTAACAAACTGAACAATAATGTTAGAACTCCGAGTTACGATTTGTGATACATTGGATCTTGGACAAATAATATAAGAATAATTAGAATTGAGTATGTCTGTACTTTCATATATTTTGATTGCATCGCCACAATCTTCTTCGTCGTTATTATCGAGGGTATAAAGATCAAAATCTATCATGTTCAGTTCAATTCTATGACTCTGTGGTACTGATATATACCACAAACAATCCACGTTATCCTCATAATTCTTCGGGTAATTTTTAGAATGAATCTGACCAGATAAAGTTTCAAGCCGACCACCGCAAGTAGTCGACACTGATTCAAAATGTGCCGAATAGTATACATCCCTCAAGGAAGACTTTTTGATAAACTTTAATAACATTACGTTACTGCTTGCTTGAAAGGCATGTGGGCCACGATTACATATTTTAGCAAGAAGAGGTGAAACGACGCTCGGACCATTGTAGAGCTCTATTGCATCTAAAGTACAGTTTTTCGTTTCATCTAATAATATCTCTGAGAATTTCAAGTTTATATTTGTTCCTGGAGGAGTGATAATTGTCCATTCACATTCTATTTCAGTACTAACATATCTCACACTGTCTGATAGTGTGATTGTTCCGTAAGGTTTACGAATAATAGAACCACATCCATCTTTTACCCATTCAAGGCGAAAGCCTTTATCAGAATTAAAAAGACCACTAGCAAATTTTATTTCTATCGAATTATTTTTCGATCGTATTGGACTCGGTAACGAAGTACCGCAATACTTTTGGGAAAAGTAAGCCTCATTAGATTCCTTTAATTGTACATAATCTGATTCACATAGTTTTAAAGATGATCTTCTTGTAACATATGGAGTAAAAGCTGTCCAACCATGTCGGCGTCCCATTAAGCTGTTGTATACCCATGGTCGATAAGATTTTATATTGAAATGGGTAAATGTAATATTAATTTTATTTCCCGTCCCAACTGTAATAATCCAAAGACAATTTGAACCAATAGGATAGTTACTTGGAAAACCAGGGCTTTCAATAACTCCATAACTACCGCTTATATTAGTATTACAAATTGTATCATAATTTAACAGAAAGCCTTTATTTCCTAGGAAAATATCTGATCTAAATTTTATAAATGCACTATTACTTGAAGTTTCAATAGTAGTACCGTTTGTATCCATGGTACAATATTTTCCTAGACTGCGGGCATAAACATCTAGACCATCAAATATTTCTACATAGTCATCTCTACATAATCTTGTGATTTCTAAGTTTAAATCTATAAATTGAATTCGTACTCTGGAACCGCTACTTGTAACTATTTTATAAAAACATTCCGCGTTATCGTTGTAGTCTTGAGGATAATTTGGTGAGGCTATTGAACCGGACACACCAGTTAATGTACCACCACAACCTCTAATTGTCCCATCCCATTCTATCTTAAATCCACCGCCAGGTATATAAAAATCAGAACGGAAACGAATACGTAGTTTATGAGATGTAGAAATAATTCGTTTCCATTTAAAATTGCCACAAAATTTGCCTCTTAGTGGTGCTGTTGCAGAGTCCCCATCTCTTATTTCTAGAAAATCGCCTAAATCACACTTGTCTCTGATGGGCATTTCTAGATCAAAGTCTGATATATTAAGAACGATTTGTTGACCAACAGGTACTGATATAGTCCAAACGCAATCGCGATTAGCGTCATAATTATTTGGCCACCCTGGTGAATATATAAATCCATGTGTTTTAATATATGATCCGCCACATTGTGTTTTTTCGTCTAAGAACGTATACGACATAGAAAATCCTAAATCATTAAGACTACGATCAGACTGAAATTTAATCATGAGTTGATTTGTTGTTGTAGTAAGAGCTGGGGGTAGGGAATTTCCACAATATTTACCCATAGTAACATTATTATTATCCCCGTCAATTTCTGAAAGTTCAACATAGTCGAAGTTACATGATATATGACTTTCAATATCAAATCTATTCCATGTTACTTTAATAATCATTCCTTCGGGTGCTATCAATAACCATGTACAAGATTGATCATTAGCATAATTTTGTGATTCAACGTTGGGATAGTTTATTAGTCCTGTTGTGTTTCTATAAATCCCTCCACATTGAGTATTTAAAGTTGTATAATTTGCATAAAAGCCAGTCCCCGAAATGCTGCTGTCAGAATGAAATCCAATATACAAATAATTAAATGTAGATGTCTGCATGGGTGGTCTATGATCCGATCCCCCACAATATTTACCAAGTAACGTTGAATTTACAATAGGGCCGTCTCGAATTTCCACATAATCGTATTGGCACAAAAAGTGTCTATTATCCTCGATATCAAAATCTTGAAATATAAGTTGAATAATTTTTCCTGGAGACGTTTCAATAACATATTCGCAAACAGTGTTTTTTGGATATCCGATGGGATATCCCGGTGACTTGATAATACCACTATCGCCGATTATCGTTTTATGACAAATAGATTTATATGCAAACTTGAACCCTTCGGAGGATATACTTTGATCGGATTTAAATTGCACAAATAAAGTATTTGAAGATGATGTAAATGTGCTTGGAATTGTAGTTCCACAAAATTTACCAACAAGGCGAGAATCTGGGGACGGTCCATCATAAATCGCCACATAGTCATATCTACATCTAAATGATCGCTCTAAATTAAAAGACTTAAAAGTAATTCGGATCTTCGTATCAACCCTCGTTTGTATTTTATAGTCACAGAATAAGTTATTAAGGTACTTATTGTCATAGAGAGGAGATAAAATTTCGCCCTCATCTGCAGTGAAAAATCCGCCGCATCCTGGCACTCCTTCTACAGGTGCATATGATATTTGAAAGCCTTTGCCACTTCCATATGCATCAGAATGAAAATGTATAATCATTTCTGAACGGATGGAGACAAGAGGAGCAGGTTGTGAAGAATTACAAAATTTATTCAACAATGTAATTTCGCGTAAGCCATCATAAATAGCCAAATAATCAAAACTACAGTTAGGATGTGATTCTAAATCCATTTGATAAAAATGCAACTGTATTCTCTTACCCTGTGTCGTTTCTAAGCGCCAAAAACAATCGCGATTTGGTGGATATCTTCCAGGTGAGCCTGGGGAACTTATTTGTCCATGCGTAGTTGCATTTACGTATCCTCCACATTTTGGTCTCATGCTAGACCAATGTAAAGCAAATCCTTCTCCTGCAATAGTTTGATCAGAACGGAACCAAAAATATAAAGTATTGTGACTGGATATAATATTCCCCCCGTTTGGAAATTCATTTCCACAGAATCTACCTATTAATTGACTAGCAGAACTCCTTCCATCGTGAATTTGAACAAAGTCGTAATGGCATTCGGCGTTGGGTTCCAAATTAAATTTACTAAAGGTAACATTAATAACTTTATCTGGCGATGTTTGAATAACCCATGCACATCGTGTATTATGTCTATATGTCGAATTATTATGAGGATATATTATACTACCTTCTTCCGCATCAAGTACTCCTCCACATGGTTCCGATCGGATTTGACACGAATCTCCTGTGTATAGAGCTGAACATTCACAACGGTAGCCTCTCATTGTTCTTCTGTCTGAGATGCACGTACCGCCATTGTAACATGGATTACTCGAACAAATGTCTAAGTGTTTATCACAATGAGCACCGTTATAACCTGGAGAACAAATACACGTATAACCCGAGCGAAGCTGATGGCATTGACCATGTAAACCACAAGGATTATTTTCACAACCACTGCTACTATTATCTGCTGGAGTCATATAACACCCATGTATACCAATGCCATCGCCAGACATTCCCATAGGACAAATACACTGTACAGCTTGTTCTCCATAACCAGGAAGACAAACTGCAGATGGATGACACCCACCACGATTTATATTACATGAACCTCTCCAAGTACAGGTCACACCATCTCCTTGGAAGCCAGATGGGCATGGACCGCAGACTCTTGAGCCGAGAGTATTATAACAAGATACCTTTGGACTTATGCTGCATCCACCATTGGGTTGTGTTAGACATTCATCAATATCCCGGCAGACAAATCCGTCACCCTCGTAGCCTAAAGGACACCGTCCACATACAAATGATCCTGGGAGATTGATGCATTCGACAGGAGGATTTATAGAACATCGAACCCCTTGTTTCGAATCACATTCATTTATATCCGTAAGACATGCGATGCTCGTATCGTTGGTAGTCCATCCTTGGTCACACATACATTTTATTCCAACTCCTGCACTTACTTGTAAACAAGTACCATGTCCACACATTTCAAAATCATTTCCAGAACAGGTTTTTTCTTTTCGGGTACAATGCAATCCAAACCACCCTGATTTACAAATACATTCATAGGACCCAGGCCTATTAATACAGGTTGCACCATTTTGACATCCCAAATCTGTGCCTTCGTACATTTTGCATTCGTTGACATCTTCATCACAATTTACGCCCTTCCAATTTTTGGGGCATAAACAATAGAAGCCGTTGGCTAGATTTAAACAAGTACCACCATTTTCACAAGGATGCGATTGGCACTCGTCGTCTCGTTTTATCGAATTGACAATCCTTTGCAAGTTGCGTAGTCTATTGCTTAAGGTATTAAATCTTCTATTCAAATGTGTAATATTGGCGAGGACTGTGTTTGGCAATGTTGAACTGAAACTTTCGAGGCTTTCAATTCTTCGCAATATATCACTAAGATCTTGGTTATTATTTTGATCATTATTATTATTTATCGGTGGTCTTAAGGGCGTTAATGCATTGTTATTAGTGACGTTGAAATCTAAAAGATTAATGTTCCCAACGAAAATATTAGATTTTGGACCATTAGATTTAATGTACACGTTTTTATCATAAGCCGGCTCCAGTATCAAATCCCCATTGGATGATTTTATTTTTGGTCTATCTTTATATAGTTCACAATCTAAACACACAGAATATAACAAAAGTAATAAAAAATATAAAACAAAACTAGCCATCGTCCACGACTAGCACGACGGACTTTGTAATATGTACTAAATTTTCTGAGAGATGAGTAAAAACTATGAAAAAGGGGCGTCGCAGCCTACGCCCTGTATCTACACACAAATAGAGGCCATGTGTTTTACGATGTCGAAATCATATCATTTGTATTACGTTACAAGTATCATATTATCTAAATTTTTAACAAACACTTTATTGCACTTTTGGGTCATGTCCATAAAATAATATAAATAGTTTTCATTTACATATTTTATAGACAAATTATTTTTATTTTTAGAACTTTTTATTCAATACGTAATATTTAAAATAAACACTATTCAGGATGTGGCATAATGATTGGATAATATGGTATATCTTCAGATAGAGGACGTTATGACGGTTGAGAAAAAACGTATTTTATTTTCAGTTTAAAGTTCCTCGGTTTTCGAGATATTCGACATTTTTGAAAATTTTCAAAATCACATTCAAATAGTGGCAAAAAATTGTAAATGAAGGAATTTTCTCAATCTATTTTAGAATGGAATCCCTGAATAACTAATAAACTATGCACGCATAATTTTTTTAAACTGGAAGATTTAACGCAAACTTCATATTTTACTTACATTTTTCTCTGATAAAAATTATTTATTTTAGGTTAATTCAGTACCAATATACATTTATACATTCTACTTTATAATATTATACAATTATGTTACTGTTTATTTCTTAAATGATGCACACTAGCCAATGTTTATAAAAAATATTGTCTGGGTTAATCTGAGTTACAACCTAGATCAGTTTGTTATTACTGTTTCGCGAAGTTTCCCAGACTAGCAATTCGACCACGAAACACAGCATAGAAAACAGAAACCCTGGGCTCGAAAAAACAAGTAAGTTTAACCGAAGGGGGTGTTAAAAAATAATATAACCATCAGTGCCAAATCAACATAACAACGGGTGCAACGCGTCTTATTTAAAAGAATATTTAGTAATAGTTATTGGTCGATAAAAATCAATTTATCACAAAATAAAAGACAATGATTTTGTTTAAACAAATTATATTTTTAAAAACGATTGCTTTAACTTTTTCAAAGTTTGAAAACGTTAGCATTTTATTTCGATATTAAACATAAATTTTTGCGTTTTTCCACCCGGATGCAACAAATAATTAATGGACTTATTAAAAATTCCATAAATGTCTAATTTGTGATTCTTTATAAACTGTCAGACACATCGTGGGAAAATTGGCGCGAGACCGTCAAGGAGTGTTTCGTGTAAAATTATATTTTTTGAGTTCAGAAAAGAACATATAGATAAGAGTTGGAAGAAAATTAATAACAGAAGAGGCTGTATGGACTTTAGATTCCCTTGCCTTTCCCTTACGGGATAAATTAACCGAAAAAAAAAAATTATAAACTGTCACTTGTCATTTTACCACTTGTCAAGTTGTCAGTTGTCATATTTCCTTTTGTATGTATTTTGACCATTATTTTATATTACTGTGAAATTAATTCTTTTTCATTATTTCTATACAAAATGCAGCCGCGGCCGTGTGGCTGCAAAGGTTGTAGAACGTGTTTAATTTGTGAAACTAAATATGGAGCAGCAGACTTTAAGCCTACGTTAACATTGGACAAAAATAAAGGTTATGTATATTGCCCTTTTTGTCGCAAAGCTTGGTCTGGGTGGGATATTGACTTATATAAACAACATCCAAATCATGAGGGTCAATCAGTAGATTTCCCTGGTGTATACATAGACCTAGATTTCATATCAGAAAAAGAAGAAACAGTACTTATGCAAAATATTGACGAAGTGCCTTGGGATATATCTCAAAGTGGCCGGCGCAAGCAAAACTTCGGACCGAAGACTAATTTTAAGAAAAAGAAGATAGTACCGGGAAATTTCGATGGCTTCCCACAGTTTTCAAAATACTTACAAGATAGATTTGCAACAATTAGTTTACTTAAGGATTACGACGTTATTGAACAGTGTTCTTTGGAGTATAACCCCAGTAAAGGTGCATCAATAGACCCACATATAGATGACTGTTGGATCTGGGGAGAGAGAATTGTGACAGTAAACTGTTTGTCTGACACAGCTTTGACTATGACTCCATATAATGGAGACATAAAGAAATATAATTTGTCATCTGCTGAAGAGTATCCACCGTTAGTTCAGGAAAATGGTGACTTAGACTTCGAGTTTAAAAACCCTAAAAATATGCTAGAATCATGTAAGCCAGAAAATAAAAGTGATGTGATAGTCAGAATTCCTTTAGTAAGGTAAGATTTTTTCAATTCGTAATGTTGTGCAATACTTTGACAAACAAATTTGGCAAACTGACCTTAAATTACTATTCTCAAATGACCTTTCATATGAACAAGTTATATATTGAATTAATTTTCCCTCTTTCACATTTTTTGAAATCAAATACAACCTACCACCAACTTTTAGCTATTGTGAATGGACTTTATTGGCGAATATCACTTCAAAAAACTAATTTATACAGAAATTTTATATGTTTTATTAATTTAATGTAATTTATTAAACCTCAAATGTAACTAGTCACTCACTAAAATACATATAATCATAAGTAATGGCAAGTCATTCACTTCACTTTTATACATTATATTTAATGATGTGTCATGTCTGTAATTTAAAGTTATATGATGAAAATTTATGTATTCTGTTACTGTAAGGATTTGTATTCTTTTCAGACGATCCTTGACCATTTTATATGGGGCATCTAGATACCATTGGGAGCATTGTGTCCTCCGAGAAGATATCACATCACGAAGAGTGTGCATAGCATATAGGGAGTTTACACCCCCCTATATGTCTAATGGCACCCACCAGGCTATAGGAGATGAAATCAGAAATAAAGCCAAAAACTTCTGGGATCATAGATCAAAATATGACCAAATAATTTAGTCAATGCTATAATCATTGCAATATTAATTTATATTTACCCTTAAATATACATTAGAAAAAGTTCATTTGTTTTATTTTTTTTTTAAGTTACTTCCAAAACAACAAGGTCATCAAATCGAGGTGTACTTGTTTTTGTAAAATCTCATCAGATTTCTAACATAACTTAAGAGAAAATTAATCATAAAAAAAACACAAAGGTATAGGTAAGGTTTATAACTTAGGTAATGTAACTCACAAAGGAAACAAGAATGCAGTCAACACTTTATTTGACATTTGACAATATAATAGAATCAAGTTAACATTATATTATTATTTTTTCATTTGCATTTTATATACATAGTTCTTTTTTCTGGGATGTCTATGATGCTGTCCTTCTCGGCTTTTCGTGCCATTATCGTGTCTTACTTTAGGGTCCATTGTATGAGAGGTTTCCCATTTTTCTGTTTCCGTTTCTGTTTTCCTCCCCACGTATGCTGACGCAGCATGATATGGGCGTCACCACCGGGGCCACCGAAGGGTTAAGTATAGTGGTTACATCAGAGCTACTGAAGTTCATATGTTCGTAGTCAAAGTACGAAATCCCACCGCAGCAATTGAGCTGAAATTTATTTCTTTGAGAATTATTTCTGGGGTCGCCAAGCATACGTGTAATGTACAAGTTAGGTGAAAATGATATATTATCGTACACACTAGAGCGATGTTAATATTTTGCATTTTTACCCGACTGCGACAGAAGGTTTTTCGAGTAGGTACATGTTTGTGGGTTTGTATTTAAAAATATTCGGTTCACCCCAGCCTGCAGCACCTTAAATTATTTTAATTAAAATAATCATTTCATTATTTGATTGATTAAGTACTTATCTTACTAAAACAAGAAGATGGATTATCCTTCTAGGAGCACAAAGCTATATCAACTTCATTTGCTAATATTGCCAGTGTTTATAAAAACGCATTTCTTCTTTTTGTTCGTTAATTGGTTAGAAGGTCAAATGTATATATATAGTGATGTAACAGGAGTTGAAATAAAAAAAAGTTAATGCAAAATAGATGTTCTTAAATTATTGATAATAACGAATAAAGATTTTAACTATTTCGTTTTTCACTTTTACATGACTATCATACTATTTTACACCCATGAATGTTAAGATTGGAATAATAAATACTTAAACATGCTTTTGTGCAATGCTCGGCTCCCAACCTTTTATTGTTGAAGATGTTGTACATAAGAATTACCCTCGGTCGCCTCTTACGACACCCACGGGTAGGAATCTGGTGGTGGGGAAGGCACATTGTAGCGCGACGTTGTATAATAAATCTTAATATATTTATAAGACGTCGCAACATCATTTCATTTCTCACTGATTGTTAAACACAAATAAAATATTTTTTTTTATAAGTATTACTTACCGAAATTTGCAAGTAATCAATTTCAGTTGTATATTCTGGACTACTGAGATACTTTTCAATAGGTACGTTCACATTATTAGATAGATTAGTTGAATCGATCGCGAATGTTATATACATTAGAGTGAAGTCCATGATCGCCAGGAAGAACAGGATGTACATATACTGTAAAACGTTATGACAATTATATTATAATATGTTTACCCATCTATGTACTTAATATTAAGAAGTACATAGAACCTTCTCCCGTCCACCAAACAAAAGCTTTGCATTAACTAAATATTGTGGGACATTTAACATTACGCCATCTAGTCCCGGAGTAAGCAAAGCTCATACTATGGAATCTAGATAAGTCATATGCCTCCTCTTCATATCATCAGATGTATCTGCGGACGTCATCTGCGGATGCATCCGCCTATGTGAAGACGGGGTAATCTGCCTATCCGTAGTAGGTATTTTACGTCCGCCAATGCATCCGCCATCAATCCGGCTGTTGTCGGTTTTTTAGCACAGATCAAAGGATTTCATTACCCAGAAAGATGCGTCTGTCCACACATAGGCGGATGCATCAGTGTAATTTAAATAGCCAACTTATTCGTTAATACAATTTTAAATTTTAAGTATCGTTTTTATTGTTTAAGCCATTGATGTAGAATCAACTATAAGTACCTATCAATGGTTTTAACATTTTACACTTGGATCTGTAATAATTATTTCTTGATAAAAATGGCAAATATAATATAATTTATTGTTTTATATATAGCTAGTAACCAAAAAAAGATGGAGGACCTTTTCCCCTTTTTTAACCACTCTATTGAGATGAACACTCATAAAGTATTACGTATTCATATAATTTGCTAGAGCGGCTACGGACTACGGTCTCAATCTCCATTATTAATTCCATTCCATTTTCGCAAGACGCACGACCTACGTCCTTCAAGAACGAGAAACGACTGATGCTTTGAGAGATGTGTGGACACTGCTAGCAAATCCATCGGCCGATACGTCTGGCGATATCCGCCAATGCATCTCTTGATATGTAGAGGCGGCAATAGACATACTTTTAGATAAGTACTTTTTTTTAGATATATATACAGATAAACAAGAGGGTATCGAACCCACACACTTCATCGCAATAGCCCATTGCCGCATCCACTGTGCCAATCGAGTCGTCCATTGTAATAAATTATATTTCTTTCCATATAATCGTTGCAAAATAGGCCATTCAAGAAATTGTAATATATGGTTAATCCATATGTGAATAAAAATTATGAAAATAAAAACTTACGAGATTAACCATGAAAATATTCTGTTTTAAACATCCAAAAAAGCCGACCGACAACGCGACGAACAGGATTACCCCAAACAGGGCACATGCCGTGGGCAGGCCCCATATTAAAAACCATCCCCAATTTTCATACCCGAAGAAAAAAGAGAAGTTTTGGTAATAGGCGATCACCGTTATGCCCAGAAAGACCATCAACCCTGCTGTTAACTGAAAAAATCACCAAGTCACATCTGTGAAATTGTGAAAATATTATATTCTTCACTTTCTCTGCATTACAGGCAAAACAGCATGTGGTTCATCTGAAAGTGGTCGTTGACGTATGAAACGCTTTGTAGAAGGTTTTTTCATTGTGAATCTAAGACTAGCTAACAATTCCCAATCTTTTTATTTGATTTTACAATAACAATTAGTTGTCTGCTTTTTTTATCATTTTTTTATATCTATATATCTACACTCAAATGTCTAGCTGAAATTTGAGCTACCCTACAATTTATTGACCTTATAAATTATTTATTTATTATTCATTATTGCACATAGTTTAAAAAAATATATGTACCAAGGCATAGTATCAAATAAATTAAAAGTAGCCCTGTCCTCTATTGGAGCATGGGGCAGATAGTCTTAGATCTTCAATCATTGATCTACCTATTCTTATTTAGGGGCAAGTGGTAATCAGCTTTCTATTTTCTGCTAGATAAAAACATATAATTTTCAGCGGGGGATTTTACCCAGACTGTAATGTTAATCTGCAACCACTCATAATAATTCAACAAATGCAAATAATGCTTTTATTGCTCAGAAAAAGTGTATAAACGCACACTTTGCAACACTTATCCACTTGATTCCTGTTGATCACTCTTCAAGAAATGTAATCTTTTGACATTGAAGAAATGGTTATTTGAAAAATGGTTTTATAATTTGGATGAATATTTTAGAAATTGTGAATTCTGTTAACTACTTTTTGCAGAACATTGGCGAATGGTGTTAGATATAATACTAGATATTTTCATTTCAAACATCACAACATTAACATTCAAGAATAGCGCTATTATAACATATTAGCACTGCTAATAATCCAATTTACAAACACTATCCCTTTTAGTGGAACTTAACATAAGCTTGCTGAACATGAAACAAAAATGATTCTAGTCATTCCCACAAATTCCTCTTGATGGGGCCATATCAGATTATACAAGGAAATCTTATATCTTTTTTATTTATTAGCAAAATAAGACCATAACACAGTAATAACTCATAAACTAGAGATGCTACAAAATAAATAAGGGTAAGTATATTTAGAACCAGTGATATCAAGTTCAATAACATTTTGTTGTGCTGTGTTATTGGCAAAAGTTGTGTGTATGTTACCAGCCAAACACGATTTCATGATAAACTAGTATTTCCTTATTTAATATGAATTTATTTAATTTAAATGAAAGCAAGCCCGATTCAGAGCAGTCCCACTCGCATGCGTGAACGTTAGGTTAGAAAAGGCTTCGAACTAGGACGCACTAATTTAGCCTAGGCATAAAGTTTCTTCTGAAATCGGGCTTGGCCGGTGACCTGTATTTTGTTATTCATTAATAAACTTATTTTGTGCTTAAGCATCGATTACTCACAACAAAAATGATCGTAAGACTCAATAATATAAATTTTATAAGACCCCTATCGATCACCGCGTCTGATTTATGGTATTTATCATTACGAGTACTCATTTTTACACTATTTTGTACACACTCTTGTCTCAAACTGATTACTGAATCCTTAAAACTGAACTGTAGTAATAAGGTTTTCAGGGCAATAATAAACAGGGGTTAAGAGGTACTACGGAGACTGTATGAATTTATGTAATCGCTTTATCACTTATCGTGGCCATACGTGTTCAAGTATCTTTTTATCTCTTTATTATTGTAATCTGTCACTAGGATATTCAGCAATCAGCAGTATTTGTGACCATTTGAAAATGAAAAAAAGGGTTAAGAAATCGACTTGGGTGATGGGTCTGCCGTATGTGACCTTTATCTTATAAGTTATCTGTCAGGTCCAGTGACATTGACATATCCCCATAGATAATACATATAGAGTAGCATATTATGTATAATATTCCATCTGGTAACCCTCTACTCCTAATACACGTACAAGTCCAGATTTGCTCAACGATTGCACAACCATACCTGTACATGTGTGACCCCCTTAATCAATAATTAATCTTCAGTTATTAATTTTATAGGATAATAATAGCTCGCCAGACCGATTTCGGCCATGTTGGCCAATCTCAACAGAGACTAGCCAGCTGCGCAGGAGATATTATAGTGCACAAGTGTACGCGCGAACACAGTTGCACTCTCTTTTCATTTTACTCTCATAACCCGATGGGACGTCCGAATTTTATAGGATACATGCCTTTTAGAAGCTCTTTGTTTGATAAAAATGTGCAGTTTTATTACAAAAAGTTTAACATCTGTTCAACAAGTTTTTTACTACGAAAGTTTGGTTAGTAACTGTTAGAAATAGACGCTGCTTTGACTCTTGTTGTAAGCCCCTCCAGCTACGGTGTAAGGCAGATCGCTAAATTTTATCAGAAAGCGTCTGTTTAAAGTAGCCTTTACACATCAGCAGACAGATGATGTCTGCGTATCCTTCTGCTGATATGCGGCGGCGCGATATCGCTGACCAGACCCCCAATTCACAAATGCAATTCTTATCGGAAAGTTCCGAAAATTGGAACGAATTCATACAAATTTGACAGCAATGCGTTTCGAATGGGCAAGTCGGGTGTATAGCGACTTTCCGAGTGAAAACAGAGCTTTGGAACTCAATACATGCATATAGTTTTTGTTGGGTTGTCTACAATAATAAAGAGGAAAACTTTGTTTTTAATTAAATAGGCTCAAAAACTACTGGACCGTTTTTAAAAATTCTTTCACAATATGCTCCTCATAATATGCTCCTTTACTTACAGAGTAGTATTTCATAAAAATAATCATACCAAAATGGGGTAATATCCCCTATATGCGTAATAGAATCCAAAAGGCTGTAGCAACAGGCCGCTAATTAAACGAAACATTTCTAGGATCACAGATAAGGATATAACCAAATAAATCAGTATACACTTTAATCATTATAATTATTTGTATTTGCACTTTTATTCACAAACAATATTATTTTGTTTTGTTTTATGATATCTAGACGGATTTAAAACTTAAAATACCCACGTTTTGTCCACTCAAAATATAAGTTTTGGTTGCATAATACTTTTTAGTTGCGTTGCTGGATGCGTTTTACAATATATATGCACCCATTTTATATTGAAATGTGTTATAACGTCCTCTCTTCACATCGGCAGACGCATACGCGGACGTCATCTGTCGATGGATGGTGGGTGCGTCAGCAGACGTAAATTACCTACTACGACTGTGTATGGATAGAAATATTACCCCGTCTTCACTTCCACATTTGCGTCTGCTGATAGAGAGGGTCTCTATACATATATCAGTGTTATAAATACATTGGTATATTGCTTTTATTATTTTTTCATATGTACTAAATTTTTATGCTGTGCTTGATTCAGGGGGAACAATGTAGACTGTATTATCTATGGGATTGTCCTCTTCGGCCTTTCGTGCCATTATCATCTGTTCTCTTATCGTCCATTGTATTAGAGCTTTCTCACTCTTCAGTTTTCGTATGCAGCGAGCCAAGAGCAGGGCGAATATAATGCCAAGAATCTGAAAAAACAATTATATCAATACATATTATGTACAGGGGTTTTGGTTTATTTTTCTTAATACATTTACTACAACTCTATCTTTACGTCGTGTCGACAAATCGGTGGGGATTTTACTACGTATTACGTTACTATACGCCACATATAGCGTTTGGTCCTTCTGGACAAACAAAACATCAAATGTAGTGTAGACTTGAGTTTTGAAAATTATGATTATTAATATAAAAGCCTTAAGTAAGTTTTTCCTGTGTGGCTACGGGTTAGAATACTTGTGTCGCCGCCCTATTTCTGCCCGTGGGTGTCGTAGGAGGCGACTGAGATTTTGAGCATTGCACGATTGGGCCGAGCTCGCACCGGTGTAATTACCACCAGCAGAAGACCAGCGTGAAGCAGTGTTGCACTGTGTTTCGTATAGCATAAAAAAAGTAAATAACAATATTGAAGTACCTGAATAAACGTGACGGATACGCCCAAGACGCCTATCACACTGGAGTTCTGGAGGAGCATGTTGGCCAGGGCAGCCTTGCAGCCGGTCGCTCTCATCCTGGTGCAGTACACCTCGCCCGTGGTGACGCAGCAGGAGGCGGGCACCACCATGGGCTCGGAGGCCGCGTTGACGATCACGGTGGCGTCGGAACTGGTGAAGTTCATGCCGTCGTAGTCAAGGTAGGAGTCGCTGCCACAGCAGTTGAGCTGTAATCAATGTATGGAACGTTAATCAGAGATTAATGTCATTATTGTAATGTTAAGACAAACACAGACGGCTGTAAATGCAAATGGTGTTTATTATGCTTTAGTTGACGAGTGTATTCAAATAGGAAGATCTTCTATTTATTTAATTAATACCGGTATTCAAGTGAATAAAAACTTAGGATTCATACTTTATCGTGATCTTCATTTTTAGACGGGACAAAAAGTGCAATATCGCCCCGACCGCAATCATCAGCATCATGTCAGCGAAAAAAAAGGACCTGATATGAATTTGCCGTCTATTGATCCCCCCTAGATCTGACCCTGATTTCTAGTTATATTATATATCGTTCTAAAACATAAATGAAGTCTCACTTACCGAAGTTTGCAGCAAGTCAATTTCAACCTTAAATTCTGGATCCTCAACATATTCTTCAATGGGCACGCTCACATAACTGAGCAGTTTGTCTGAACTTAGCGTGAATGACAATATCACTACCACCAGTTTCATAATCACCATTAGGAACAGGATAAACGCATACTGTAATAAAAAAAAATTGTGGAAAAAGTATAGTCAACTGAAATATCTCAATAACATTTTATTTGCCCCACATGGGATACGAACTCGAGACCCCTCGATCTGGTGTCAAAGATGCACTAAGACCAGCAAGGCAGTTTTTATTCAAACAAAATAAACATTTATAAACCAAATAATGAAATCGGAAAAGTTGTCAATAAACACTTATCCAAATTTGAATACAGACCATAAATAAAAATAATAATTAAAAAAAAAACTTACGAGATTAACCATGCACGTGCTCTGTTTCAAACTGCCAAAAAACCCGAAAAACGTAACAACGAACAGGATCATTCCAAACAGCACACAGAGCAGGGAAGGCGTCAGGAACCGCCCGCTCTTCGCGTCCTCATAGAAGAAAGTGAAGTTGTGGTAATGGGTGTACACTGTGATGCCCAGCACGACCATCAAACCAGCTATGATCTGAAAACATCAATAGTAAAACTCTTGATGTAAAACGAAGACTTCGTTTTTCGTTACTAACTTTCTTCTGGTATAATCTTGTATTTGTTTTAACGCGAGTGCTTTCCATATTAAATTAAATACTTTTTAAAGGATTTTAAACGCGGTTTATTATATTTATTTAATAGATTCCTACTGATTACTTAGTAGGTAGGTAGGTACGTACTACGTAGGTACTTTCTTGATAGGCTGTTATTATAATTGACCCAAGAGACGCTATTCAATGTGCCCTAGAGAGAGTTCATGCATCAGCTCTACGTGCTCCAAAGACCAGTCTATAACTACCTAAAGGTGTAGTGGTGTACCTAAACCTGCAGAAAAAAGTTGCCTGTTTCATTGAGATTCCGAAGGGAATATCTCCCAAACCGATCGACTTTTACTCTGTATAACATTCTGCACAGAAGTTTTCATTGTGGGTAGAAACAATTTTGGTACTTTTAACAAATACAACGAACCAACAACCACAATTATTATTTTTCAAATCAGCAAAAATTGCTTAATCAATAAAAAACTATTCTTCGAAATCCCTGATATAGCAACTAAAAATTGGTCGGTTAAAGTAATTAGTTATCTGGTTTCTATAAATAACCATAATTACGACAAACGTTATACTGCATTAGTCAAATGTTTGTCTAAGTACATTATCTATTTAATCATCTAGCATATAATTCTGAAAATTTCCATAAAATGCGTTCACAATAGCGAAAGTTAAATTAATAAAGTTAATATTGTACGTAGTAGAAATATTGTTGACCCACTTATATTAAAAATAGGTATGTCGCTGGTAAATCCATAGCGATAACATTTATTTAAAAATTAACTAGGCATAATTTAATCAAAGCTTACTTTATACTTGCTACTAATTAATCACGTTTTTATACGTAATAACAATAATAATAATGTAGGTATACATATTTTGAAATCCTACTTATATAATCGTGAGTCAATCTCACCAAAATTACTGAAGGGATTTTGATTAATATTGTATACACATAGATAGGCTACTAGTTTGATTAGGTTAAATTATCATTGTATTTTTAATTGATCTATAGACACTAAAGTAAGCAGAAGCTAGTTTCAAATAAATATAAATATAATAAATTCAAAAACAATGAGATGAGCTGAGAGGCAAAAAAATAACTTGTCACGATTAATCAACAACTCTTAGTTTAAGCTTATTTTTTAAAGTAAAATAAAGAAGCGAAACAAAGTATTAAAATAATGTTGTTGTTTTTTCGAAGGCTTATCAATGATTGATATAAAAAAATACATGACCCCAAAAATATACTTTTAAGTTGTAAATAATAATTTACTTAACATATTTCTTTTAAAGCATAGATTACTTACAATAAACATGGTCGTAATAGTGAGTAATAGAAATCTTATAGATTTCATATTATATTCCATCTCCGTTTTGTTGAATTTCATTTTTTGTGCACTTGGCGCGTTCACACTCATGTTTCCAACACTGTCTTGAACACAGTTTTGTCTTCAACTGATTACTAAATTGCTAAAACTGAACAGTCTGATAAGGGGATGAAGTGATAAGATTTGGAACAATAATATACAGGTTTAACATATGGTAAGCGATTGCCATAAATTGTGTAAGTACGTCGCGAAAAGGCGTACAGATCTTTATGCTAACTTCGTTCATTAAAATATGTTTTAAGCGTTTATTACGCAATGTTATTTTAATATCCACTCACACGGTCACTATAAAAACAAGCACGTTAGTCAATGTTCACGATCTTTTAACATAAACGTGTTACACGACCTTCCAGTAGGCTTTGAAATGCAATATCAAATGTGCCTTGAATTTTTCGATAGAAGGGATATTAACATTGTGTTATTTCAACGATTGATACGAAGAGATGTCGCATCCCTCTGTATCCTGTAGCGAATATTATTGGGAGTGCTCCTAGGAATTGTTTCAATTAGTACCAGTTGCATAAGTTCTAACACGAAATGATACATTTCTTTATTGCACAATTAACTTATTTTGTTTATTTTTATAGTTAGAGTTTTCGCATTCAATAAAGTATTATTTGTTTATTTACAAAGCAAATCCGTTCATGAAATGTGAATGTTTCGATGTTTGTGTCTGGATATTTGGATGTTTTTGTATTGTTGATGTTTTTTCATTGACGCCGCAACTGCTGAACAAATTTTGATTAAATTTTGTATACAAATAAGCTATTAGCTAGATTAGATTAGAAACTCAAATTTAACACGGCCTTATATCTTACTTCCTTCAATTCAAGGCAACAGCATACGCATCACTTAATAAGAATATTAAATGATACGTATGCTGTTGCGACTCATAATGTATGTATCTATTTCTATAGATACATACATTATGAGTCGCGCATGCCTCGTTAGGCCGAGCTGTTATTAAAGAGAATAAGTCCTAATTATCGCTATAAAAATAATCTTTAATGATAAGAATGTAGAACGCCCTTTTTAAAGAGGGCTTTTTAATCCCTCCCAATCAATTATGAATGTGCAAGGGGTGCCATGTAATCATTTTATTTTTTAAGCAACTTTCAAAAAAAGGAGGTTCTCAATTCGACCATATTTATTGAACGATTTGGATTTTTTTTGCATTCGAATGAGTAGTGTCAATGTGGTCCCATAGCAATTTGATTCAAGTCTGATCATCCATGTTGGAGATTCCACGGAACTCAACTCCTCGAAAATAAACAGAATAAGCTCTGAGGTTAAATTTAATGATGTATAATTGTATATATTAAAAAACTCTAACTCAAAGTCTGAATTATGACTTTGTATAGATTACAACCAAGTTAAAGTTATTTTCCACTTTTTAGTGTGAGGAAGTCGGTTTTATTTTTTGGCAAAAGGTTATTATTTGAACTAATGAGTTATGAAGTCCTCTTTGTTTGTGTTCTACCTACCGATATGTACTTTCATGATATCCTATATCTCTGATACCGCTTATCGTTCTTATCTATGATAATCCCCTGAAATAAAACAGATCGCTTTATGGAGTGAAGATTGACGACATATTTTCTATCTCTTTCCATTTCAGTATGTATGCTCTAATTATAAACAAAATGCTGAAATAAATTATTAAAGCTAAATGTCCACTTTTCGGAATAACACGCATTCGATTTAACGAATCGTAATATTATTTTCTTAATATTCTATTATAGAGTATAACATGTGTACACTGATCCGTATCGTACGGATCGCATTTTCTAGACAAATAATGAAGCCGGTGCGTACTATAGCGACATGTGGACGCTTAACTTTAAATGGATATTGATTAAATACTATGTAGTGACGTTTCGTTTTCAATACTCTTGTTTTTCCACTATTAATTACTACATCTAATGTGAATTTGAAAAAAAAACAAAAACATTGCAGTTTAGATTATGTAATTTTTAAGCTTTGCCGAAATGGAAGCCGTGAGCAGTTAGAATAGGTTTTATCATAGCATATATTTTCTTGTTTTTTTACTTCTACTTAGTAAATCATGGTCAATATAAATAAAACTTCATTAATTTATAAAATATAATGGCTTTATTTCTTATAAGAAAATACATTACATTAAAATATATTTTTTATAATATTATAAACGAATTATAGAGCTTCAATTTATAAAATTCTTTGGGAAATAGCTCTGCATAGGTCATTTGTTACTACAACAATATCTTAAATCTAGACCTATCAAAATTTTAGGGCCTAATTATTATTAATATATTTTATTAAACTATTTTGTGATTTATTTTTGCAGTTTGAAACCTTACTTAAAACAATTCGCAAGTTAAATAATTTATGGATTATGCTCGTTATAAATGTGCACTCAGAATAAAGAAAATAGGAAAACGATGAAAAAGAGAAATATAAAAGACATAGAACACTGAATGCGCTTTATTATGTGCTGATCCTTAAGACAAAAATACCTTTAATTTATGGCAAAAATAAATCACAGATTATAAAAACTTATGCTGTGGTTTGTCCATGGAACGGGACATAGACAACTGGTTTTTTTTCTGTGTCCGGACTCAGAGAAGTGTAGGCGTTGATCATACGCTCTTGAATCTCCCAGCGCCTGCGTTCGCGCTCGGACTTCGCTTTGCGGATGGAACTGGCCAGCGAGAATGAGAAGACAATGCCAATTACCTGAAAAAAGAAACACCAAAAATTTTAAAAGTGCTTATAATAATAATAATTAACATTTACATCTATACTAATATCATTCAATAAAGATTCGTTCGTTTGTTTCTATTCAAACTTTAGAATATGGATGAAATTTTGTAGAGATTTTTTGAAACCCGACGATCGACATAGGATAGTTTTTAACCCGAAAATCCTACGGGAAAGTGAGATATACACGGGTGAAACTGCAGAGCTCAGCTAGTTTCAAATAAAATGACTTATGCTATTTTTTGTCACATTATAATAATGGAGTAGAGTTTTTGTTTAATTTATTTATCCTTACGATACTTTTTGGAATTATGTAAATTCTCTAATCGAAAATATGAGGATTTTCCTCCCATATTAAATCCCGTATATTCTCATAATATTTATTGTAATGCAATGTTTCGATTGATGGGCGAATGAATGATCTATCTGATTACGGCTTTAGTCATTTAACATGCGTTAATATGAGCTAAAGATGACGCACATAAAATCGGTATAGCAGATTTCATGATCACCTATGACCTCACTCCTGCCTTTTGCAATACGAATTTATTTTCAAATGTGTATATAATCTGTGTAATAGGATCTGTGTGTGACGTTTAGGCACTTCGGCCCAGGCAAGTAGCTAAAATGACGTTTGCATTACCTTCATTATTGGTACAGCTTTATTACACCCAAAGTTCGATTTAGGCGTCATACACACGCCGTTCTTATTGTGCCTTCATTTATTTTTCAAAATGACTATAATATAACCATCTAATGCATAGGCGGTCAGGCCAACCTTTCCTTTTCTATATATTACCTGAATGAACGCAATCGTCATAGCGCCGGCTCCAAGCAAGCCCGCGCTCTGGTACACGAGGTACGTGATCCTGGGCAGGCAGCCGTTCGCGTACAGCTTCTCGCACTCCTCCACCTCGACCTCGCCGAGCACCTGCGTGTGGGTCTGCGCGCAGCAGCTGTAGGGCACGGTGATGTTGGCCACCGCGATGCCTTCGTTGGCGGGCGCGTTCGGGACATCGCCCCAGTCGAGGTAGCTGTCCACGCCGCAGCAGTTCAACTGAAACGGTGGAAACATGAAATGTATAATTGTAACGTAAACTTTTTTTGTTTTAACTTACGGGTATTCTCATAATATTTATTGTAATGCAATGTTTCGAATTTGTTACCAGCGTATATTTTAATGGGCTTTAATTGCAATAAACGTAAAAAATAGTTCTTCTCGATTTTTTAGGAAATACTGTCAGTATGTTATATTTGCTATTCATTTAAAATATTTTAGTGGTGGATGTAAAAATTAAAAACATAATACAAAAATTAACAATATGACACCTAGATAAATTTATAGGAACTTTACAAAATCAGGCCACGCTTAACATGAAGATGCAGACCAAAAAGAATATAGCAGGACAAAATCCATAAATTTCTTGCTTATATACATAAGCTCAAAATCACGAGAAATGGAAAGGTTCTGGGCATTTGACCAGAATTGGGTTACATCAGTCCCGAACAGTAACGTAAAAGTAATCATTTTGCCACTGGATACTTACTCTACTCTGGATGAAATCGAAGCTGCCAGCGACCTGTGCGTTGTTGTAGTAGTAAGGCAGTGTTTCCCGCAGGTTCTCGTCCAGCATGCCGGCCACCTGCGCGCGGAGGCTGTACGCAGCGATGGCTGCTGATATCTCCAGCACCAGCACAAGACTGAGGATCACTGCGAACTGGAACCAAAGATAATGAATATACAAAAAATGTATATGATGATCATAACAAACCATAAGTAAAAATCATAGAGTATAGAGTCTAAAGAATCGTTGTACATTGTGTCTTTGGACAAAACTCTAACGATGTCCCGTCGTTTAAGTGATAGTGATAGTGTGACTCTACTCAAACTTGATGTGGTTTTAGTATTTGGGCATTACAATAAGATTACTGTTATTTGTTCGTTGAGTAATCGTCTCATCGGTAGTTGTTCTATGGCCAGGCTAATAGATTTAATGTCAATGTTTTACTTATCAAATACAGCCCAATTAATTTGCATTCCCCTGAAGATATTTAATAAGATGAAAATTCATCTTTCGTATTAAAAAGAATGCGAAAAAGTAAATATTCCGCGATCTATAGTCTATGCCTCTAATGATAAGGAATAAATACATTTGAAATTGGAAGAAAAGAATTTTTCTATATAAATTATCAACCTCGCCATGGTAAATTTGTCACACCCTATTAAGGCGTCATAACTATAATATATTAAATGGATGATGCGCAAATTTTACAGCAGTTTCAATTTAAATCTTTTTCATGTCCAGTTGCTCTTTTATTTATTTTAAGTTATTCTGTGTGAAAAAATTCTTAGCTCATTCTTCGTCCGAGCTACTATAATTAGAGTAGGTACTAATTCAATTGTTTACTTCGAATGTCAGAAATTAAATTCATATCAAAATGGATTATTAGGTCCAATGATAACATGCGTAGGATATTACTTAAGGATATTGTTATATACACGCAAAATTAATAAAATGTTGATATAGATAATCGAATGGAAATATCAAAAATATCGACCTTTTAAATACATTTTATACAATACTTTGCAATAGAAAAACCAGTGTAAATGTCTAGATAGCAACTATAATCCACTGTATAGCCTACAACTAGGACCTCATTAGTACTAAGAGCTTTAGCCAATGCCTACAGGACTCAGTGCAAATCAATCGTATAGTATTATCTATGAACCGTTTTATGAACTATTTTATTATCTAAATAATTGTGCAAAGTATAATTGGATTTTATTTCTTTTGTTTTATCCACTTTTATGTATTATATTATTTTGCATATTACATAAAAAGGACAGGCACAGATTTTTGAAAAAAGTTTAACATTGCAGAAACATTGTATTGTGTAGAAAAGGTTTATTGAATTATTAAAAATGTATTTAAGTATTTATTTTTATATTGTTTATGAATGCAATTCCAATAATATTTTCGATGTTTATATTTCATTCAGCGCCAATAAAGTGTTCAGTGACATTATTCACGTGTGCGTTAAATCTTATCTATTGATTACTCGCTTATCCATGATTTCAGAGAAGTGATACATTGATAACACTAGCTTTTGTGTTCATTCCGTTCGATATAATAATATAATAGATATACCTTTGTATTTATATCTTTACAACGTACATACAAATATGAAATCATATTCATATAGTCATGTGAAATAAAGACAAAGCATTCCGTAAGATTATTTTGTATTAAAATGACATTTCACGCATCGGTCTGCCATATTATCTTTATGACTTACACCCGTATTCACACTCAATACTTGTAATTAAAGTAGTTATACTATGTGAAGTAAGACATTTCTCAATGCGTTCCAAATAACAAGGCTTTAATCCAAAAACAATAAGACTTAATTTAACCGGCAAGTGACAAACTGCCGCTCAAGTATAGTCTCTGAATAGATTATCCCTGTGCGTTGTAAGAACTAAGAACGCATAGTATTTTTTTAATACGGGTCTTAAAACTGAAATATCCATAAATATTTATTAGAACATTAGCAGAAATATTAAAGAAATAAGACCATTATCAAAAATACCCGGTTAATGAACAAGATAATGTTTAAATGAGTACAAAGTCTAAATTACATATGTAACATTTACTTTTAACGGCAGAAGTATTACCTACCCATTGTTTTATGGCTATTTATAAATACGCAATAAATTATTTTATTAGACTAATCGCTTTCCTTTATTTGTAACTACCTAGTCATAGTATTATTATCTTTTTATTACAGAAGCTGATTCATAAAAAATCGAAGAAAGTGACTGTGTGATTACTGATTATTCACACAAAAATATCGATTTTTATCTCTTCATTATTCATTGACTAAATCTTATGAAACTCAATTTTAAAATGTATTTACATCATGATAAATTAACTTCAAAGATGTTAAATTAACTTTATAACACCAAAGTATGAACACGATATTAGCAATAATGTCTTAATACATTAAAAACAACTTATGCCCAAGTACTAAAATGAAACTGAACATTAAGGAAACTCTCTTAAGTATAATGGTGTCACTATCACTTTAATAATGAGACAAAGGGACTTATTAGTATTTAAGCGTTCGTATCTAGCGTGCATTTTGATATAAGAAGTTATCTTATGTGCCTTCAACTGTACTCTAAATTTACTGAAATAATATGTACGTATAATATGTAGGTATAATAACTAATAATTATGAAAATTAAAATGAAAAAGATATTCATTTAAAACCATAAATGTTACGACTGTAAACAGTTACGTTACACGCGAGTTCATATACATTAAGCTTTTACATATTACACAACATAGATTACTGGCAGACCAGGCTAGCTTAAATCGACACAGATCTTTTATTTTCTAATTACTTACAATGTTAACCAAACACGTGCTTTCCTTCAGCGCTCCGATGCACCCGAACAGTGAGACGAACAGCATGATCACCCCAATGACGATGATGAAGGTGGCTGGTGAGAACATCTGGTCGTACAGGAAGAACGACACATCGTAGTAAATCGCGTAGATCGTGGTACCGACGGAGATGATAAGCGCCGAAGTGAGCTGAAAACCAGAGACAATTTTTATACTTTATTTTTAAAGTTACTGTTTAATTATGTCTAACAGGAAAAATGTCTGGACCCCTATTTACAAATCAAGTATGATGCAAATTTAATTTAAAAGCCGGTTAAATGTTTTTGTGAGAAAATATCGTATACATTATCCAAAGTTATATGTCATATTCAGCATACCAAAAACTACATTTACCTCCGATGACAACAAATACTTCTATTCGGTTTTTTGCCTTTTCTATAAAAATTAGACTTATATGCACATGCAAGGTATTTATAGACCGCTAACGAAATATAATTCTGATCGGAAAATATCAAAAATCGGAACAACATTTATATAAATTTTGACAGAAAGGTCATCGTTCCAACCCGAATCGCTTAAGTAAATGGCCCCTGGATGCGACTTATGCCGAAATATTGAAAAGATACTATATATGGAACTCTTTAACAGTAGAGTATGCTCGTTGTCACTTCATACAGCTATCATTATCACGTGAATGCAGACAAAAATGGACAAAATGATACTTATTTAAATTTTAAACTAGGTACTCTGAAAGATAGACATCAATTGAGTACAAACAATCCTTTTCCTTTTTTATTTTCATGTTAAAAAGTCTACTTACTTTTAAATGTATATTCATAAATTGGACATAGAAACAAAACCTCTGTTTCTTATTTTGAAATTAAATAGTCCCATGTTATGTACAATAAATTAATTTTTATTAGTAAAATGCTTCACATATTTTATTAAAATGCAAAAGTAAGCTTTTTTACTAGAACATTTCAGACATCTTTATGTTGCTGTAAAACTATGGAAAATATCACAACAAATTCAAAACAAATGTAATCGAATGCCAAAAAAAGCCAAGAGATTCTTTGTTAAAATTTCCTAGTACGCTACTTCGTTAGCGTAATTTGCAGTTTGATTTTAACCAAAAATGCTATTATTTTATGAGATTTAGTAATGAACGACGACACATACAAACTTTTACATCTTGCATGATAATAGAATGTTGTACGCATTAAAGCCATCTTTACTCCTCACTGCCTTTCCCTACCTTTGTTTACATGCCATACAAAAAACCTGCAACATAATACATATCGTGACGATGCGACCTTCGCGGCACGACAAGGGCAGTGGTTCTGCGGTCTAACATATTGTTATTGATTTTACACACCGTATACGTATAAAGCCTTATTACAAACTGGCATGATATCGTATATAGTAACATTTTCAAGAAAATGATGAGTTTTACATGTCTTTGGCCTCCTATTCCTTAATCTATTTTTTTGCTTCGATTGTTATTTGTTTTGTCGTTTACCAAAATTTTTATTTATAAAGAAAAAAATTAAAGTCGTAAGTATACACAATTTTCCTGTCTTTAAACTCTCTTAGTACTGTCATTAAAAAAATGACTGTTCACAGCATGTATATCAATTACGTTTGGAAACATTAAGTCAAAGATTGACTTTTTAAACAAAATGCAATCGATTCTTCACTTCCTATCGTCTTGTTTTTTGCAAAAGAGCCTTTTAATGCTCGGCCTTGTTAAATGTAAATGTAACCGGATGGGTAAATAGCAAACGATTCATTTGGATTGTTCTTGATAACGAGGAAAAGAAAAGTTGCGACATTTATTTACTTACTTTTCAAATTATTTGCATGGACTCAAATTCAAATTGAACATATCTTTTGTACTAATTGCTGTGTAGCTAGTGAACTTACGGAATTCAGGCTACCTATTCATAAATGCGAAAGTATCGAAAATCGGAACGAGATTCATACAAATTTCGACGGGAACGTCTTCGTTCCAACCCGAATCGGGTTTGTGAATCAGTCGACAGCATCAGCTATCAATCGCGAAAAAAATTGAGCCCATATCTCAAGATATAGAAACGTCTTAATAAATGACGCAATTTAATAATAGAAATGATGATGTGCAAACGTTAATGATGTGTAGTACGGTTGGGCTATATTAAAAAACAAACAAGGAGATCACTATTTGTTTATGTTTCCTAGATTAAAGAATAGTATAAAACAGCGAGAAAATAATACCTCTAAATTGATAATAATTATTATTTCATGAATTAAGGTAAATATCGATTGAAATTATTAATTTGTTCAACATAAATATTATCGTTCAGTGAATAATTTATTGTTAGAATAAATAACTTCTAAACAGAAGGATACACTACGCATACTAGTAGCAGTCATCTTAAATTGTAATCGTATTTATATTGTTCTAATATTATAATTCATTATAGCTTATACAGAGTTTTGAATAATGGATATCTCCTTTATCTAAGGAATATGTTGAATATTCATGCTTATAGTAATTGCGTATTTCTGTTAGCTTTATCTTTGAATTCAACATTTTAAATTATACGTTAATGTTTACCTATCTTTATCTTTAACATGTAAATTACATGTGAAACATTACGAGACTTTATATAATAATATAAATACAAAGTCTATAGGAAAATTATCCTACTCGTTACTCTTGTTTATTCTGTGGTCGCCTTTTTATGGTAAGTGTCCATATATAATTGATATGGTACGCGACCGACGCATCGTTTATTATTTGTACAGAACATCACCCAAGTGCGTCCACTGATTCCCATATTATTCATTGCACACATGGGTCTTTGAAAAGAGTAACTATTGAGGTACCTACATTCTTAGTGGAAGATTCAGAACCAAGGTTGTTAAATTTTTTATTTTCATTAATGTATGTGATTGGAAGATGGAAAGGCAGGCCTTTGCTCAGCAGTGGGACTTTACAGACTCAAAATAAAATAAAATAAATAAATTAATGTATGTACAACAATGCTTATGTGAATGCAAGTATTTGATTTGGAATAAGGCATTCATTCAATGCTTATGATGGTGTTATAATTGATGTATCCAACTGAAATACGTAGGTAATATTTACAACCGCGGCGACGGATATATCAAAACATTGTTAAAACTTCAATAATAAAGTATTTGTATGAACTTTCTAGATAAGCCTAGATTTTAATTTAGATAAAGCTGACAATAAGAGAGGTGTTACACATATGTAACTAGCATATGCAACAGCCAATAGAATGGCGAAATATTAAAACCGGAGTGATAACATAAAGTGGTGATAAGGAGTGACGTCACTTTGTTTTATGCCATTCTTTTTAAATACTAACATATAACAAAAATTTAAATAACAGTGTATCTCTTAGGGGACTCCCCTGAATGTCATGGCGTACGTACTAAACCTAATTAAACAGCAAAACTTACATATTTTCCTTAATAAGATTTTAAAAGAATTTCAATAAAGATTTCCTCATTAAAAAACTATAGAGTTTATGTAAATAAACTCTACCTTTGTATGTAAGCATTTTCAAGGCTAAAGTTTGA
This sequence comes from Phoebis sennae, assembly GCA_001586405.1. Taxonomy (NCBI): domain Eukaryota; kingdom Metazoa; phylum Arthropoda; class Insecta; order Lepidoptera; family Pieridae; genus Phoebis; species Phoebis sennae. Next base: position 81,802 of record LQNK01000983.1, read on the forward strand.
TTTATATAGTTGTGAGAGGATTTAAATATTAACAGAAGTTTAATGTTGCACATTTTCTAAATATCTCTTAAATTAACGGATTTAACGAGGACTCAAAGTACCTTGCTCATTCATATCTTTTACCTTGTAATTAAGGTATGCGTGTTTATGACTCACATAATAAAGACTTTTGTGCTAAATGTATTTAGTTACAGATTATACCGATAAGTCAACTACGCAATAAGATAGCCAAATATTGGACTTACCACAAAAATCGCTGTCACACACAACAGCATGTATTTTATGCACTTCATCCCAACTTCTAGATTATTCTGCGCCATGGTTGAAACAATAGCACGGAACGGAATCCAACACTATACTGAAAAGGTTTCAGCCGTTATCTATGATAAGGTATCAAGCGTTCGTTCAGTAAGTCGACGGAACACAAATGAAAAGTATTTTCCTTCAGGCCGGCCGCGTATGGCGTCATGCAAATTACTAAACGTTATTGGCCGAGTCGTCTTGATTGACACGTTTTAATTGGTCGTGACGTCACATGCTACCCGCACTGCCTTGGCGATTCGCTCACGTTTCATGAAACCTTGTTTTAATTTTGAGTGATAATAAGTTCTGAAACTACGAATTTCTATAAACTTTATCATTTTATTCAATGTGGTGCTCGACCTAGTTTGTTTCGAGAGGTGAAAAAGGAGGTTTGATAAGCAATAAGACAACTATACATTTGTTTACAAAAAAATTGTTAAAGGTCATTGCATATGTTTTTTGTTTTATTTTTATTTTTAAAATGTATAGTGATAGTGAAGTATCACCGTATTGTTTTGATGGTTCGTTCCAATTTTCTACGGTATTTTAATTCAATTTTGAGAACAACATTAAAATATTCTCGTTCGTTCGTTTTTGATTTATTACCTTATATCATTTATCCTTATCCAAAATTATTATTACAGTTATAGTAATGGTAAAACCAATTAATATTGTAATAATATCATCGACTTTGTTAACATGTATCGCCAGTACAAAATATTTGTTTCTTCGAATTTCAAAACTGTTTTGGCAGCGCATCAATATATTATTTTTAAAAGCATATGTAAAATTTGAAACAAATATGTGAAAAAATATCTTCAATCTGCCAGTAATCAGTGAAATATTGTAAAAGTAACTACTGAATACCTACGTAGATTGTTTTGTACACAAAAATGTCATTTACGAGTATGTCTGTAACCTGTCAATAGATAGCGCTGCAGTAACAACATTTTGTTAAAGGTCTGTGACACTTAATCGGTCTATAATCAATTGTTAGTAACCGCTTAATATATCCAACTTCACAGGTTGTGAATTAATTTCGATGCAATTGATTGTAAGTATATATAAAGGAATTGCTTCCATTGCGTATGCTATAGGTATAGTACTAACGATTTTTAAAGAGTTGACAAATATAAAAAACCAAATGCTGTACACTTTATTTGTAGCAATGTTAGCTTAATATTATGCTAACAGCATTATTCCTTTGATCTTTATTGTGTAAAACTTTGCCTTTATTGCCTTATTACTTTTTCACTTATGAATTTTTTATTTTGTGCCTTTGTGTTATATTATTAAAAAAAATGTTTCAATGTAATATGTGGAGAATAATATTAATTAAATCCATAAAAAACGAACCATTTGCAATAAATCGTGTCAAAGGTCTAAAATATCAGAATTTCTGTAGTCAGACACCCTAAGATAATATATTTTGAGACAAGTTTTAGGGCGTCAATATAAAGATTTGTTAAAGTTTATATATCTCTTTTCAAGGTGAAACCCAAATTTGTCTGGACTAAAAAATAAACAGAAATTAAACTGGGTCGTCATATAAATCATATCAGTGCCATACTATACATACCTACCATTTTTAAATTATTAATATCCTCAAAAGAAGTATTTACTCCACTGCGATCCTATTCATATCCTTGTTTCCGTTCAACAATCCCCTCTTTTAATCCATTCTCTCCTTCTATAGTTGGCAAAGCACCTACGACTTCTGAAATCGCGGATGTTCATGGGCTGTGGTTGTACTTTATACGTCATAAACTCTAAATTATGTTTCATAAAATATTTAATTGTAACAAAGACTTAAAAATATATTTTTCCTTTCAATTCGTGCCTGAATGTTCGTTTTATACTTAACTAAATCTCTATAATATTTCGACATAATATCAAAAATTTTAAAACAGAGGATCGTATTGTGTACGAACGTATTAACAGAGATACGATAATTCTGTTATCAGCTCTATCTATCGCTCATGAATATGAATTATTATCATGTACTTATCACCTGTATTATTAGAATAGTTTTAAGACTAAAGAGGCCTAAATTGTTATTAATGATAAAATATTTTATCATTAAATAGCCATTTTATTTATGAAGTAGAAATAAATGACGAATTCTTTTAAAAATTTTATGATGAAACATCTATTTAGTAGTATTTGTTATATTCAAATTATATAACCTTAAGATTATACTAAAAACGTTTGATACAAATCAGTATAATTCTTTTTTTTTTCTTTTTTTCTTTCATGGCAATAATTCAAACTGCCAGTGTCAAATTTTAACCAGTATAATTATATATTATGACTATAAAGGAAGTTAATCACGCCAATTATTATTCTTTTAATTTTCTCTATCTAATCTGTGATTCGAATTTTGTGTTATGCCAGTAAGTTTGTTCAGTTTATCTAATATAATCTACTACATACACATGACTCAGGCATGAATTAACATATTATAAGTATTAAAGTATATTTTTGTGTCATTCCATCTTCTCAACACCACAACTCAACTCAACATATCTTCAACTGAAAAGAAGTATCCCACACATGATTGTTATATATAAAACATCATCTGTTACTTAAGACACAAAATAATTTATTTAGTGGAACACATAATAGATATCATCATATCTCTAAATATAATCTTACATTTGAATAATTTATGCTTATTTTTACCAACGATACATTAAATTGACACCCCAAAGCTGATTTTAAGTATACTTTTTCAGGAAAAAGCGATAAAACAGAATTCTAGTTTGAAATCGTTGATAAAAATAATCATTAGTCGATTAAATATATAATACACAACAACAAATCTTATAACATCTTATTAATCTACGAATAAACTTAAATATAACATATTAATTTGGGAATTGTCTCTCTTGCCGCGTTATATTTGCCAACCACAAGGCGCCAATTACTGCTAAGCCCTGAAAAAAAGAAAAAATAATGTGAAATACTTATCTATGTAATAATATAGAATAAATATAATATTGTAATGCGTATCTCATATTTATAAATATCTAAGGTATTAATTTTTGCATATTTATAAATCTGAACTATAAAAAGACATGACTGAATATTTTCTTGAAACCTTATTCTGAAATAAACATAAAGAAAAGAAAATTATAGTAAATCTGCAAAAACCAAATTTATATTTTTGAAAACTTCATTTAACCTAACCCCTTAGGTATTATTCCGTCTGTTAAAGGACTAAGCATTACAGGTCACTGCAGTAGACTCAATGATAAATAAGACTCTCACCTGCATTAGCACCAAGAAAACCCCGGCCAGACCGATCACACCAGCGTGCGACTTCACCCACGAGCCGAATGCCTCAGAGCAGCCCGTGCTGTACGCCACCGTGGTGTTGCAGGTGAGGGTCTGGACGGTGCCGTAGATGTGGTCACAGCAGCTGACCGGCACCCCGAGAGTTTCTTCTGTTCCCAGGTGGGGCAGCCAATCGCTGGAGTTTAATACCCCGCAGCAGTCGAACTGGAATGGTATAAGGTTAAGTTAGGTAATTTTCTAAGGCCAGGCTCCCTCAAAAGACTGGACCGACTGCTCAAAATAGACAGCATTGGAAGAATCAAAAAATGAAAATTGCTTCATTCATCAAACATTTTACAGTGATACAGTTACAGTGCTTCCACAATAGGTTTCCCTGTGTTGTGGAAGATAGGCTCCTTTTACAATACACAAAGTAAAGCAAGAAAAATTTACAAAAGAAAAGGTAAAAAGAAAAATACATGTGAGTTTTGTGTATGTGTGCAAATGTAATAGTTTTGTAGAGACCAATAGTTGTATTAGTAGAAAGGCATGGAATGGAAAGGAGGCATTTGCTTAACGTTGAAGTCCATAGTCTCAACATAAATTGTGATCGATTGCTTTTTATTTTTTTTTGTCTCTGCGCGAGTATGAAAGCTAACAAGCGAATAGGCACATTAAAACAAGCATGATATTGTATTAAACTACAAAAATTCACGCTCTTTTGATACTTCTTAAAATAACAATCACTTTCTGAATCATTCATTGTTTTCTTTGTTTCTGTTATCGACGTATTAAAAGAGTTTGATAACCATTTTTATCGACAAGCCACACGCTGCCCATCTAAAAATGTCCGATTAATCAATTCCTTAAGACGACATTTTCGCCTAATCTTTCATTCCGATTGCTTATGATGATATATATCGGAATTAGAATGAATCATCAAATAACATTTATAAAATAATATATTAACACAACTTTTTAAACAATGACTAATAATGTTTTAATGAAAAGCTGCTAGAATAAAAGATTCATTGGCACAAAATGTAAACAAACAAAATCGGCTTGTATAAGGACATAAAATAAAATAACAAACAAACATATTAGAATTAAATTAAAGGGCTAATTAATTGACTTTTTGTTTTGATCGTCTAATGGCCCCTACAATTCATGAGGTTTTGGGTTCAAATCCCGGGTGGGGCCCAACAATCTCCTAATCTCTCCCCCACAGAAATCTTTCTCTGTCTCGCTTAAAACGCTTGTGCACTATAATATCCCCTGCGCGCTACCGATTTGAAATTTGGTCAGTGAAAACGTATCAATCGAAGTGATTACCTAAACATAAACATATACTCACATCATCCTGCACTTCGTCCCACAGTTTGGTAACCTCAGTGTTGGTTCTGTATAGATCCATTGTATTCAACAGCTGCTGTTGCACCAGCGCCACCGTGTTCCCCTTCAGCACATACCCAGCGATGCACGCAGACAGTTGGAAAACGAACATCAGAAGCATTCCTGCTACGAACTGAAATGAGAGACGGGAGCTGGTTTATGAGTTTGTTTGTCAATTGCCTAGTGTCTATAGAAGCTTTGCTTAGTTTAAATGTCCCTGAATATTTATTATTAGGGTAAGTGCGCCAAAATTATGGACTACCATAAGGATTTTGTGGAATAAAACTCACAATTATAAAGATTAATCAGTCTTATATATCTCAAACAGTTCGATAATTAATTAGTATCAAAAACAATTGTTAAAATTCTTAATAAACATGATAAAAATTTTTCTCCATTTATAATTCTCGGGTCAATCCCGTAAGGAAAGTGCCCGGTCCTTTACTTTAATGTGGAGGCTACGTATGTTAGCTACATAATACAATTTTATGTTTAAATTTATTTTTTATTAATTGAATTCCAGAAAATATATTTCTTAAAATGTATTTAAGTAATATTCAAGACTGTTTTTTTTAAATGCAATCAAAATTAAATGTTTCTTATAAAACACGAAATTACTTATTAATCCTTTCCTGCGACAAAAGCAATTAACAAAGCAGTATTTGAAGGTGATATATGTCAAAGTATCATGTAAATATGATTACGGCAGTGAACTTAAACCTTTTGTCGCTGTTTAAAAATAAACCTTGAAAAATATCTTTTCAATGCAATTCGTTTTTACAAGCCGTGAATACACCATCTATAAAACTCAAAGGTGACTGACTGATTGACATAGTAATCTATCAACGCACAAACCACTGGACGGATCGGGCTGAAATTTTGCATGCAGGTAGATATTATGACGTAGGCATCCGCTAAGACAGGATGTTATCCGCATAGAGAGAATTTTGATCAAAACCCACGGAAACGTGGGAAAACAGATATATGCAGGTGAAACAGGAGGTGGGGCACAGCTAGTAATATTATATTCGTTAAAAATTTTGCAAGTTATTTCTATAGGCTTACAAGGACACTCAACGTTAATTCTAAAAAATAACTTTTTTTCTTTGCAGTTGAAATGCTATCATTTGTTTTGTATTTAATAAAATGATGTTTTTTATGTAACAAAATGTCATTAAAGTCACAATTTACATAAAATATTTCTTTGGCTTCAACAACACTTATAAGTGCCGTGTACAGGCACATAACCTTGCAAGTTTATATTGATTTTCATGAGAATCAGTAAAAAATAAGTTATGATACAGAATAAATAGAAAAAAGGAAGAGATCTGGCTTCGGTGTACTTTACAATTGCATTGACAAAAAGCATCTTCTTATCTTGTCAATAGTTTAATATATATCTTTATGTATAAATATGATTCGATGAATATCATTACCCTATAAGGCTAAGTACATTCTTGAGTGCCTACTCAAAATATATGTGATGTTTTGAAATTAAACTATAAATGTATCAGACAGACACATACTTTGTGGAATTACTGCGCATTTATACTTTTAACAGTATAGATAATTCATAAAAAGATACGACGGATTATTATTATGACATCATAAAACTATTTACACGACTTATTAAAAAAAGGTTGTAGAGACGACAATTACTTTAAAGTTTTACGCCCTTACATTCTTCAGATATTTTTAATTTCAATTAACATTAGTCACATCAGCATTCTCACAGATTATTCAAAATAGAACAGTCTGGCATTTAACAATTGGAACACGCGCCGACACTCAATTATTAAACAAAATACCGTCTAATTTCAGCCTTCTAACCATAGACAATGCTATCATAATTTATGGTAGCTACTTACCGCCATTATCACGTAATAATTCTCCATGAAGGCTCCATAGAATCCGGCAAAGGCAATGAGGAAAATGATGACTCCCGTTGCGATGCAAAACGCGGGAAGAGAAAAGAATCGCTCCGATAAAAAGTGGTGGTAGTCATTGTATGCTGATTGTACCGAACTACCAACGGCCAAAATTATAATGCCCGTTACCTGAAACACAACTCAATTTCACTTCCTATTCACTGAATTATATAACACATCGCCACGTATTCACTTACCAAAAACAGAAAATTTACACTAACTAACGTATATTTTACGGTGGTGAAAATTTTGGCTAACATTTTGACGTACGCTCACAGCGCCCTCGTGATATGTAATAGACTATAGCTGTGTTTAGCTCGGATATTTTTATCACTACAATAATCTTGATAAGGAAAACAAGCTGATTTATCTTGCCCAAGGCACCCGTTCTATCGTTTGATTTTCCATAATTCTAAAATGTGAACTGAATAAATGTGAGCTCAAGGAATCCTTGAAATAACTTTCATAACCTTTTTTGCAATTTTAAGGTTAAGAGTTATATAAAATATGTTATGAATTTAATTTAATTAATTTTTCACTATTAAAATTTAACACTACAAATATTTTATAAAGCAATTGAGACGATAGTAATTAACTTTTAGATAATGTCGCAAATGAAATTATAGGTTATTTTTCTTTAATTTTCACTGAAGTAACGTATTCAATTGTTCAATTGTCTACAATAAATGATATAATAGATAATGAAATGGCAATAAACCGGTTTGAAACGGCTGAAGTCAAGAACGTGCTGTAAAAACCTTTTAGAAATTACGAAGTTATTTATTTTACTAGTACGCTATTTTATGGAATTTTTTTTCATCATTAAGAAATTATGAAAAAGTGCTCGTAATTGATAAATCCATGTTGTGTAAAATATATATTTTTAATAAATATAACTTCTATTCTGTGAACTTCAATTCCAAATATTTACCCAGTGTAGGTATTATCTATCTATCTAAAATTGCATACTATTTATTTATTACTTCATCACCACCACCAGACACTAGCCAACTGCGCAGGTCATATAATTGGTGAATTTATGTGTGTAAACACGGATGCGCTGTCCGTTCCTATACTTTACTTTATATTCGAAAAGGACAAAAATCCTATCATGCGACAGCACCATCCCACCATATCAGATACAGAATTGCATCAACATTCATTCATTCATTCAAGGGTCGATTTCATATTTGGAATTAAAATGACACTTTTCTGACGATTTTTTTAAATGT
>LQNK01000104.1:389-19872 GCA_001586405.1 Phoebis sennae
TAGAGGCTTTATAGAGAAAAATAGTGTTTCACGGAATGTTCTATGTTCTTTTATACAGCTACTTTTTGCTCCTTGGGCGGTTACTGACGGATGTCTGTAACGAGATCGGCGTCACGTTACCGACACACTGCTTACCAGAAATACTCTTAACCCACGGTAAACTGGTTAGAATCTTGCATTTTAAAGGAACTTAAAATATATACAACATAAGCCCTTTGTACATAGTTATAAGTATTGTTAACTGTAGAAATTTATATGTATGGTGTACAATAAAAAAAAATCATTCATTCATACAACTCTAGCGTAATGCTAAATAATGTACAAAAAACACTTCACTAGTTCCACAGTTGTATTTTTTCTGCACTATATTAATTATTTAATTAAAAAATAGACCGGTTTCGGACACTATTTTCAGTAATTTAACAAACAAGATAATTTGTAATTAAATAATAAATATAGTGTAGGAAAATACAACTGTGGAACTAGTGAAGTGTTTGTGTACAAATAAATCAAGATTGTATTTTGTACAAATAGACAGTTCCATCAAGATGTAACAATACAAAATATAAATTATTATAATGCTTAATAGCCTAAAGCCTTCCTCCTGAACCTGCCTATGGTAGAATTCAGCGTGTTTTTTGAACAAACACACTTATATTAAATAGAATTAATAGATATTTTTAAAAAAATAAAATATGACTAAAGATATTATCGTCCGGATATATCCTGTCCTACCAAGTTGCCTGGAAGAAATTGCTGCTAGCAATAGGGCCGCCTTTCAGTACAAATAAAAAAAAATGTATTTCCTTTTTCTCATCGATTTATACGAGTGTTTATATAATAAAACAGTAACCGAACCATTTAAGTACATTGAATATTTTTGAAAAAGAGTAAATGGTATGCAATATGTATGTTATATAGATACCAAAACCATGGCTAAAAAAATTTTTTTCTGTTTGTCTGTTTGTCTGTTTCCTATACATATAATAAAACAGTAACCGAACCATTTCTGTACATTGAATATTTTTGAAAAAGAGTAAATGGTATACAATATGTATGTTATATAGATACCAAAACCATGGCTAAAAAACTTTTTTTCTGTTTGTCTGTTTGTCTGTTTATCTGTTTGTATGTGCGTCAATCACGTAATAACCACTGGGCAGATTTTGATAAAATTTCACATGCTCATAGACCAATATTAGGTGCAACTTATAGGCTACATTTTATTTGAAAAAAAAAATATTTTTAGGGGTGGCTTTCCATGCATGTAAACGGAGGGTAAAAAAATAAATTCATGAATAGATAATTAAATGAGGTGTCATTGGATAGGTCTTTAAAAATGAAATAAAGGTTTCTAAATGCGTTTTTTGCTAAAATAAATATTTTTTAGATATACGCTTCTATAAGTCGTGAAAATGTTGTACCACGTGACAATGTGAGATTTTGGTTGAGTTGCGAACATGCTTTTTTATACTCTTAACGTATATATTAAGACATTAAAACACTCAATATATTTTTCAACAACCTTCAAAAAATAACTAACTCTCCGCCCGCGGCTTTGCTCGCGTGGGCTACAATTTTCTGTATTTTGAAGAGGCGCGCGCACTGTGAGATTTTGGTCAAACCCATTTCGGTCCTTCAACCGTAATTTTTTAAACTTTTGTTGTGCGCCTCTAAAAAGTATAGAAATTAGTGGCCCACGCGTGCGAAGCCGCGGGTGGAAAGCTAGTTAATAAATAAAGATTTAGTATGCTTTAACAGGCCTTCAATATTTTTGCAGGACATTCAGAAAATCTCACCGTTCCGTTAAAACCTTTTTGCTGGACCTCTACGAATATTTCAAGGCTAAAATTAGTCAAATCGGTTCAGCCGTTCTCGAGTTTTAGCGAGACTAACAAACAGCAATCAATTTTTTTAGAAAAGAATAGGCTATAATAAAGGATTATATTTTACGAAAACAAAAATACTGTATTTTATTCTATAAAATAAACAATTTGAATGAAAACAAGGAAGTAGACTGAAAATACTATTATTTACTCCTTATACTATTATTTACCCCTTGTATTTTAACACAACAACAATCCAATAACTATAGTTTCTCTTTAAAATATTTAATTCACAATTTAAACCCTACAACTACCCTCAAAACCATCCGGATATACTCAAAAAACAACTAAATGACTTACAAAATGGAAAATGCAATTAAATTTAAATATAAACGGAGTGAAGTTTTAGTTTAAAAAACTTTCGAAAAGTTTCCACCGTTTATACTATTTGTTTAGCCCTTTTCATTTCATAAAAGCGAATTTTCGCTGCGTCCAATGCAGGGCTGAATTTTACAACTTGGGAGCCCTTTTTATAAGGATGAAAAGGACACATAGAATAATTCTTCATTATAAACCTACTAATATTATAAATTATAAAAAGTTTGTGTGGATGTGTGATTGTTACTCACTCGCAAAAACTACTGAACCGATTTTGATGAAATTTGGTATACATAGTGAAACCATCGTTCATACCTGTGTGGCGACGGGTAAAATACATGTGTTGCCACCCTATTTCTACCCGTGAGCGTCGTCAGAGACGAATGAGGGTAATTCTGCTGCGTAACATCTTCAGCAATAAAAGAGTGGGAGCCGAGCGTTGCACGATTGGGCCAAGCTCGCACCGGTGTACCTCCCCCTAGCAAAAGACCGGCGTGAAGCAGTATTGCACTGTGTGCAGTACGATGAGTGGGTGCCCGGAGGTTTGTATTTCCAATTCCATTCTTCTCCTATTCTGTTCTATTCCTCTCCCAATAAGAACGAAACATTATCCCCTCCCCTCCCTTCAGGCTGGCAAGGCATCCACGATACTTTGCTGTTAATAATATAATTTATATATTATTAAGTGTTTATTGCTACAGAGTTAGGAAAAATATCATGGGGCCCCAAATTAGAGGCCCCGGATTAAACAGACACGAGCCTTCAAACTGTCATCCGATTTAAATGCAATTAGTAAATGGAATTCTACCGTAAAAAGAACTTTTTCTGCCCCGCTTGTTCGCACTCAGTTTTTCAGTGAAATTGTTCGATATGATGATATGTTGACGTTTAAACATATCCTGTGATTTTAAGTACATTTTTTAAGTGCTCCACTGGTGCAGTGGTATTTGCGTAAGTTCGGTATGGCCTAAGTTCGATTCCAGGGGTAGTCAAAATGCCTGGCGAGAAGTTCAATCGAGTGTTAAAAGTTCTACTAAAATTTGTGAGTTTATGTATATCTATATCTTAACTTCTATTTGTAATCTGTCTTGTTATGTGTATACGTACAAACAAACAAACAAACAAAAAACACTTTATTGTACACTTACTAAACAATACATTATAGAAAAAGTAATACGTAATTTATTATATAATTATAAGATGTTGAATTTATTAGTGAAAACTTCTGTATATATTTTTTATAAGTACTGCATAGTAGTATGGTTCATAAAGAATAAATGTATGTATTGTTAGAAATTATTTTCAATGAAACACACACACATGTTTATTACGTTTCGTAACAGTAAGAGACGAATACAACACTAACAACTTATTTTATATATACTAGCAACTTACCCAGGCTTAAGTACACTACAGACAAACTGTGAACGTATAAAAATTACTACATTATTTTGATAAATCTCGTAGGGTTCAGCCTGCAATGTAAGTGGGAGAAAAATTATAATTAACGACATCACATTAGAAACCTCAAAATAACAGTGTTTCTCCACTATTTAAAAGATGTTATCATACATATAAACCTTCTTCTTGAATCACTCTATCTATTAAAAAAACCGCAGCAAAATCCGTTACGTAGTTTTAAAGATTTAAGCATACAAAGGGACATAGGGACAGAGAGAGCAACTTTGTTTTATACTATGTAGTGATAGGGAATAGTCAATGACACACCATTTAAAAGAGTGTGTTGGATACTGAATGGATTTTGCTGAAATGTCATATATAGATAGGATTGTTTATTGATCTAAATTCACCGAATTTCACGAGAACGAAGCCGCGGGCAGTACAAATATATCACAACAATGGTCTGAATTCTGGAATTCGCAGGAATTCTATAGAGCCTAACTCCTGTACCTGTCTATGTGACATAACATTATTTTATTATTTAATGGAAATGTAACGTAAAAAGAACGTTCGCAATCGAAGTTTTTCAGTAAAGTAGTTCAATGTATGTTAAAGCAGGCAGTACGAAACATAGTGCAATACTGTTTCACGCCGGTCTTCTGCTGGGGGGGTGGTACTTACACCGGTGCGAGCTTGGCCCAAACGTGCAATGCTCGGCTCCCACTCTTTTATTGCTGAAGATGTTATACAGGAGAATTACCCTCTGTTACCTTTTACGACACTCACGGGTAGACATGGGGTGGCGACACATGTATTCTAACCAAAACTTACACATAAAAATAAAAAAATTCATAATTACATTTTACAAACACGTGGGGCCATATACCTAGTGTAACAATAACAATCCCGTACGATTATGTGAATAACAAAAATTCATTTAAACACCGCCGTGAGTTTTTACGGTATTTTTATTTCTCTCGTCGACGATAATAATAAAATTCAGCATCATTACCCCGTTTTGGATGTATTTAAATTCAAACAAAACATTTTTCGGGATATTAGGGTAATGTTATGTTTTTTCATCACTTGCTTTTTGGTCTGCAGCTAGAAACTAAATTCTGCCCGCGACTTCGCTCGGGTTAAATTTGAATAAAATTGATTGACGGATACACAATCAGATAAACGGAACAGAAAAAATCTAACGATGGTTTTGGGATCTATAAAACATACATATCGCATAGCAATTATATTTTTTTTAATATATTAGTGCCTATTTAAAAAAAGCAATTAGTCTTCTTTAAAAATATTCAATGTACAGAAACGGTTTGGTTACTGCTTTATCATATGTATAGATTATAGATATCACAAAATATAAAACCATATTTTTATTAACAACGCCATCTATTAAAAATATCAGAAACTACTTTAACGAAATCGAAATGCGATTGCAAAACGAATCGATACATGTTTTCAACTGTTACTTATTATCGACAATAGATGGCGTAATATTTATAATAACGAAAATGTTTATGATTTTAGTAAAATATTTAAAAAGCGCTAACTTAGAATACTATTGTTATTTATTTATAATGATCAAACAAATAAATTACAATAGCACTATATTTTCTAAAAACCTTTATATAATTAAATGCAAGTAGTTTTTATGATTTTTCTAATACTTCTCAATCAATGTTTTTTATATACTATAATGTTTTTCCATACATTTCGTTTAAAAATTATTCATTCATTCATTCAAAACAAAGTTTTCCTCTATATAATAATAGTGTAGATGAACTTTGTCTTCTGTATCTATGAAAAAACAGGTTCTAAACTCCAATACATATTTAATCAAAATTATCGATAATAATTCGATATAAACACATTTACATATATGTTAAGCCGCCAGTCATACCGGTTCGGAACTGGCCAATTTGTATCGTGAGATTAAAAAACTCATTATTTGAAATTATACGTCGATTTCTCGAAGCCATGAATGAATCTCACGATGGCATCTGTTACACCGTCGCGTAATTCTAGCGCGAATATTTCATCATATTGTTGTATTCGGTTTAGCATTAATTTTTAGCTTGATCAAACTTAACATATTTTTTGTGACCTATTTGCAATAATTATAATGTTGTGATTTTAGACAAGTGTTGTGTATGCCTTTAATTGATAAATACATAAGCCTGTTATCTATAAATTGTGTATTATCACAAATGTTATATTTATTTATTGTTGGCGTACCTTCAATAAATAAATAAATAAAAAATAATGACTTACTAGCTGATCTGCGTGGCTTCGCTCCCGTAGCATAATGTTATATAGCCTATGTTACTCGTGGAAAATGTCGCTTTCGAATGGTGAAAGAATTTTTTAATCGAACCAGCTGTTTTCAAATAAAGTTTTTTTTTGTAATATTAGTGTAGATGAGTGTATGTTTTGACTTTTGATTGTTCTAATTTGCTAAATATATTCTTTTCTTGGACACAACACAATCTAGTCCCAAACTAATCAAAGCTTGTACTATGGAAGCTCAATAACTGATAAACATACTTAAATATACTTGTTTTGTTACATACTAGAGATAAATTAACACCCAGACAGTAGAAAACTACAATGTCCATCACATAATTTTCTACTCGTGGGGATCGAACTCACACCCTCCGGCGTAATAGACCATTGCTGTATTCACTGCGCCAATCCGGTCGTAAAATAGTATAGTTACAATGTAGGTATATATAAATATATATGTATATATATACATACATAGATATAGATAGATAGAAAATTCTTTATTGCTTTTTATAACAAAGGCGAACTTAATGCCTAAATGGCATTTTCTACCAGTTAACCTTTGGTAGTGTAGTAAGTACACGGGTAGCACAGAGATATAACTCCAGAGGCATCAGAAATATATAAAAAAAATAATAAAAATAAAATATAAATAATAATATATAAATAAATAAATATAATAAAATATATATACATGTCGGTGTGTACGTCCGTCCATGGTGTAGCTCCCTCATTTCCTTCCATTCACAATTTTATACTCGATGCGAACCGGTTTCCATTGATATCGGCTGCAAGTTACACGCTTCTGTATTTATTACTAATTAAAAAGTATGAGGTTTAATATACATTTTACCGGCTTTTTTCGAATTGTAAGTAGTTTTACGGCCGTTTTCAATAATGTATCAAAGATTATGGATAGATTGTAATCTCAGATTAAATGACATTTGATGTCAAAAATCATAACAAAGGCTATCCGTCGATAGCATATTGAAATCAAAGCAAGTGCAAATAGATAGATTTGTCTGACTTTAGTAAGCAAAACAAGGGATAGACAGAATATTGAAAACGGCCGTTAATCAGCAAGGCGCCAGTGTAGGTCTTAGAGGGCATTATTCTCTTCTCTACTGTCCTTATCTCATTGCTTTTACCTTTACCTTTCATATGAACATCTACAACGGCAAATTGTCGCAGATGCCTTGCGTACTTGAAGGAAGGGGAGGGGATAAAGGATATGAAGGGGAATTGGGAGAGGAGTAGAACAACATGGGAATATAGGCTACATAAAACACAGTGTAATACTGCTTCACGCCGATCTTATGTTGGTGGTAACACCGGTGCGAGCTTGACCCAATCGTGCAATGCTCGGCTCCCACTCTTTCATTGCTTAAGATGTTATGCGGCAGAATTACCCTCTGTCGCCTCTTACGATACCCACGGGTAGTAATGAGGTGGCGACACACGTATTCTTACCCGTCACCACACGGGATAAAGATCTTCAGTTTAAATAAAAGGGTTAAAAAATTACTGATGATGGTGTTCGAAACTGGTCTAATTTGTAATTAAATAATTAATATAGTGTAGAAAATATACAACTTTGAAACTAGTGAAGTGATTTTTGTACAAATCAATCAAGATGCAGTTCCATCAAGAGGTAACAATACACAATATAAATTATTTATTTTATTTTTCTTTATTAGGGAAAACAAACAGATGCACGGTACAAAATAGGTAAATCTAAACAAAAGCATTGATTTTAAACGTTTTTAATTCACGCGTAATCTCGTAACTTGTCCACACCTGCGCAAGCGCACAAACTTGCTTCAACTTAATAAAAACAAAAACGTTTCCTGTCGTGGCTTTAATCAGAATCTAGAATTTTAGGTCATTAATATTTTTTATAACATGTTAATTTAGGACTTATAGTTTATAAATATAGACTTTAATATAACTAGTTTAAAATGTCAACTAGTTTGTTGATCTATTTGTAAATAATAATGTTTGATAGTGCTGAACTGATTCTAGAATAGGTAATTAATTTGCGGATAAGGGTTCATTGTAAAAGATGAATAATATTTCGTTGAACTATATTCAACCATATTATATATATCAGATATCCTTAAATATTGTTTTTTTTTTTGTTTAATTTTAGTTTAACGTATCGTAAATTAGTTTTCTAACTTTTAAAGTAGTTCAACTTTAGCTCATATGAAATGGGAATGAACTGTCTTCCTTAACAAACCTGTGATAAGGTAGTGTTAGTAACATTTGTTTACAGTAACTGAAATGTCAATGTCATGATAGTATAAAACAGTGGTGCCATCTATATAATTAATTATTGAGTATTATTTTGTATTTAGTCTTGAATGTTTATGTAATAAATGCATAAGTTAACTTTGTGTATAATTTAATATTGTTATTAATTATTATTGTAAATTGACATGAAGTAAAACTAAATTCATGTATCTGTTGTTTATGATACTGTCATTTACCCTTTCTTAAATGGTGTGTCATGGACTATTATAAAATAGGTTGTAAGTGTTGCATTACTCTCAGACTGTTATGAAACATTGGATGGATAATAAACATGTACGTGCAAGTGATGTGTATCATTGGAAATAATTCCTAACAGTAGCTAGGAAGATAGAGCCAAATCAACAATAGTAACATTTTGTAAAAGAATAAATATTTTACTTATTTATTTGTAGATGAGAACGTATGATACTAGTGAAGTAAACTGATTTTAATATAAATACTAGTTTAAAATGTCAACTAGTTTGTTGATCTATTTGTAGATAATAATGTTTGATAGTGCTGAACTGATTCTAGAATGGGTAATTAATTTGCGGACAAGGGTTCATTGTAAAATATGAAAAATTTTTCGTTGAACTATATTCAACCATATTATATATATCAGATACCCTTAAATATTGTTTTTTTTGTTTAATTTTAGTTCAACGTATCGTAAATTAGTTTTCCAGCTTTTAAAGTAGTTTAACATTAGCTCATACAAAATGGGAATGAACTGTCTTCCTTAACAGACCTGTGTTAAGGTAGCTAGGAAGGTAGAGCCAAATCAACAATAGTAACATTTTGTAAAAGAATAAATATTTTGCTTATTTATTTGTAGATGAGAATGTATTTCTACTGAAGTGGACTGATTTTAATATAAATACTAGTTTAAAATGTCAACTAGTTTGTTGATCTATTTGTAGATAACAGTTGGTACTACTGAACTGATTCTATAATTTCGAGGACAAAGGTTCATTGTAAAAGATGAATTACACTTAGTTGAACTATATTCAATCATAATGCATGTAAAGATAGACATTGTTCATTTTAACGGCCGTTTTCAATATTCTATCTATCCCTTGTTTCGACGACTAAAGTCAGACAAATCTATCCATTTGCACTTTGATTTCAATATGTTATTGATGGATAGCCTTTGCTATGTGTTATGTCTATACAGTAATACTCCTAATAATAATATTATAAATACGAAAGCTTGTGAGAATGTTAATGAATAATGAATATACTGCTTGTAAGTATATCATAAATATCGTTAAAGTTAAAATTGTATCTGCCTGGTTTGTTTCTTTTATTATACAAAAAAAGTTCCAGTTGTTATGATATTTGCCAAATCATGCTTCTTAAAATAATACAAAAAAAATCTTTATGTCAATCAAGCCAAGGTTTTTAAATCAAGTTAGAATACATGGTGCAGATTTACTAATATATCTAGATCTATTTATCTAGATGCATCTTAACTACATATCAGCTAAACATTATCAAAATTGATTCAGCCCTTTTGACGTTAGACCTTTTCGAACTAATTATATGCATAAAAATTTATTTATTTCGTTTTGTTTATTTTAGTATATCTCTGTAAAATATATGTATGTGCATAATTGTTGCAAATAAATACTTTTCTTTCTTAATTATCTTGTATATTCTGTCTACCATAGAAAATCCATTTTCCACTATATAACTAGTGAAAATAAATCTACATAATACGAAAAAACTTCGTTACCCAAAGGTCAATCAAGGCAAGGTGATTTAATATCAAGTTGGGACAAACACGGCCCAAACTCACCAAGTGTACTGAGGGCAATTAATTAAAGTTATATAAGTTTTGTCGCCCAACTTGCTTAAATCAAACGCAAGGATGCGTAGTCAGGGCCGGATTTGAGAATAAATACTAAGGCCCTTATATCTTTTAGTAATTTTAACGACATTTTTAGGTTCCAAACCTCCAAAGGACAAAATCCCTTATAGGATCACTTCTGCGTCCGTCTGTCTGTCTGTCAAGAGCGTTTATCTCTGAAATGGGTTAGATTATCAAGCTGAAATGAAGAACATATACTGAAATGTATGGTTTCTTAAGAACCTGAAACAAATCAAGCTCATAAGTCATCGCGATCAAAGATATAAACCTTTGTTAAATCGGTACCAATATGTTGTAAAAGTCTAATCTTTTTATTCACTGTACATTACGCGTTGACTGTCGGCTTATTGGTTACCTTCGCTTTATAGACACGCAATGAAACGCAAATGAATTTTAAACGAATCGCTCAATCAAGATAAGGTGCTTAATATCAAGTTGAGACAAACGCGGCCCAAACTCACCAAGTGTACTGAGGGCAATTAATTAAAGTTATATAAGTTTTGTCGCCCAACTTGCTTAAGTCAAACGCAAGGATGCGTAGTCAGGGACAGACTTGAGAATAAATACTAAGGCTCTTATATCTTTTAGTAATTTTAACAACATTTTTTTTAAATTAAGGTCCTTAATCTAAAATAGTACCATAATCTATATTGATAGTGAGCTATCGTATAATTAGTTGTATTGAGACGGTTTTTACTTACTTTTTTTTGACCGACAGTTATCAAATAAAACCTATCAATCCGGGATAATATAGCTTTCGAATGGTGAAAGAATTTTTAAAATCGGTCCAGTAATTTTTGAGCCTATTCATACAACCAACCAAACAAAGTTTTTCTCTTTATAATATTAGTGTAGATAATAAACATGTAAAATGGCATGTCTAATTTTAGGCAAATAAAAATAGCCGAAAAATAATTTAAAAACCATATTAATTAATAGGAGCACAAATGGGGGTAAAAATAAATATTCTCGGACATTTTACACTACATCATCTAGTCCCAAACTAAGCAACGCTTGTACTATGGAAACTAAATAACTGATAGACATACTTAAACGTATTTTTTTTGTAAATACATACATACTATAGATATTAACACACAGACAGTAGAAAATTACAATGTTCATCACATCATAATTTTCTACCCGTGGAAATCGAACCCACACCCTCCGGTGCAATAGACACTGACGTATCCACTGCACCAACCGAGCAGTCAGGTAGTTGCGATACTAAAGAGAAATACGATTCTTTTAACAGGATTTTAATGCCCTCGGACTTTGGCCTTTGCCTAGAACCTTTATACGAATCCGTCCCTGTATTAAAAGTCTCTAAGTCAAGCCTTAGGCGGTCGTAGATTAGCTGGCTAGGACATGCAGTTTGAGTTAAGGCTTTAGGATTAAAACGCTTGTGGGGGCTTGTAAAACTGTTGATAGCGGGTTAATTAAATTAGCCGGATTTGGGCAGGGTAATGTTTGATTGAATATATGTGGAGCGGGTCACGCTTGTAAAAGGGGTTAATGAAATTTATTTATTTATTGTTTTAAGGATCACCAACATGACATACACTGTTAAAATTATGCAAGTTTTGTGAAATTACAATTAAAGTCTTAGTGTTGTGACAATTACCACCTAAACCACTATTAAATTAATATAATTATTAGATCGCAAAAATTAATGAATATAATTAATATTTTTTAATTTTGACATAGCAAAATCAAATACTTAAATAATAAACAAATTAAATGAAAAAAGTTATTTTGAATATTGTGTACATATATGGTGATTTAAAAATGCTTGGCCCCTTTGTGACGTCAGACACGGTATAGGTATAAATAAATTTTTAACTACTTTATCCACTACTTGTGAATGAAGCGAGCTCTCAGAGTCGAGATGGTCGGGCGATTGTATGTAAGTATGAAAAACTTTGCCCGACGATAACTTGAGTATTGTTTATCCGATCTTGATTAAATTTCATAGGCAAATAGTTTAGATGTAAGAAAATGTCGAGTTTGAAGATGAGCCAAATCGGTAGGGGGTTACAAAAATAGGGGGTCAAAATGATGAATGTTTGTCCGAGGATATCTGGAGTATGCTTAAACCGTTCTCGATATAATTTTAAAAATGATAGGTATTGATATGAGTAACCACGGCCTGCCTCATTGTCATAAAAAATTTCATTGAGATTTTTTCATAAAGTCTCAATAGCAGCCCAAAGTCTGGAAGTTGTCGGTGTTGGAGCACCCCCGTACCTCGGAGAGCACGTAAAGCCGTCGGTCCTGCACCTGATCTCTCTCCGCCAGTGTCGGTCTGCCGTCCCATCGGGTTATGAGAGTGAAGGAATAGAGAGTGCACTTGTGTTTGCGCATACACTTGTGCACTATAATATATCCTGCGTACCTGACTAATCTCTGTTAAGATTGGCCACCATGACCGCTATCGGTGGGCATTATCTATTAGTAACTTATATTTTTTGATAATTTACACCTTTCCCCTTTGCCTAAATAATCCATTAGCTAAAAGCGAAACAATAAACTATTGTTTTTACGTTATAGTCTAAGAGACAACAGCCATTATCCTATCTCATAATAATATAACGTCTTAATGTCATGTGTTTTGTCTCAATTGTCAAGAGCCACATTAGTTAGAAACTTATGGATATTTCTGAACTAATAATTGTTTTACTAGCTGTTCGTTGCCTAAGGATTAGCGGTCTATCTGTCACGAACATTCCTTTCAACTCGGACCAGCAGTTCCTTATAAACAGACTTATACGATTAGTATAGATCTGCTGTGCCCGCGTCTTGATTTATATGAGTTGTATAGATCTGCAATTTCCTCATCTATAGCTTTTCTCATGAACCTCAGTATCATAATAAATTTTTTTCTCATCCATTCCATGATTTCAAAGTTTAGCGCGCAAAAAATGTACTATAAAATAATAAAAAATAATGATTATAATATAATTGGTTCACGTTCGCAAATTAAACGGATCAGTGAACGCACCTGTGTCTCATTATCCTTATTCTTTCCTTTCTTTTCGGCTCTCTTATGTCCTTTTTCTTGATAGGTAGGTAGTATATGTATAATGCAATTATTTTACCTTTAATCGATCTTATTGTAATAATTTCTTGAGACTTTGTTTAAATTGTATATACCTGTCATTGGCATACAAATTAATTAAATGTTACATGTATAATTTTATTTTATATCTTTATCTTTTTTACTTGTAATGCTGTTGGTATATCTAAATCTATACTAATATTATAAAGCTGAAGAGTTTGTTTGTTTGTTTGTTTGAACGCGCTAATCTCAGAAACTACTGGTCCGATTTGAAAAATTCTTTTAGTGTTAGATAGCCCATTTATCGAGGAAGGCTGGCTATATATCATCCCGATATTCCCACGGGAGCGAAGGCCTGGTGCGCAGCTAGTAAATAAATAAATAAATAAATAAATAAATAAATGCACTAATGAAATAGATCCAGACTCGGCTGTATACCACAGCCATTAAAAAATGGCAGTGATTTTCCGTCAAAACCTAGTGGATAAGTATAAAGGTAATATTTTAAATAAAATACTTTTTAAAGGATTTTAAACGCGGTTTATTAAACATTATATTACATTATTATTTAACCCGACGTTTCGAGCACTTTACAGCGAGCGTGGTCACGGGAGCCTCCCGTCAGTTATTTTATTTAAAATGGAAAGTACTCGCGTTAAAACAAACACAAGATTATACTATAAAGGTAATATCCATATAATCTTTCGTCCACAGACTATGTTACCGAATGTTGCAGTAACGCATTGAATCCCGCCATTTCAACTTCTCCCGGCTCATTAGCTGTTTTAGTATGGTTTTGAATAGTTTCGCGGTAGTTGGACTTAGTGTTAATTAGTTAACTGCTTAGTTTGGAAATTACAGCGAGAGGCATTATTTTTTAGTTAGTAATTTCATAAAAACATTCAACATAAGGTAATATAATAATAGCTCCCCTCTGGCCGATTTCGGCTATGGTGGCCTGTGGAGGATGGTATTATTCCTCCAACGAAAAAAGAGGATCTTCGACCAGTCCGAACCACAGGACTGGCCGGCCGTTAGGCCCCCAGGATTGATGTTTTGGAAGTGGTATATGTACTTAGCGGCGACAATATTTCAACATCGGGATTTAGGATTTGTGACGTCACGTGACGCCACAGGCCGTTCTTAACAGAAACTAGCCAGCTACGCAGGAGATATTATACTGTACAAGTGGACGGCAGACCGACACTCGCGGAGAGAGATCAGGCGCAGGACCGACGGCTTTACGTGCTCTCCGAGGCACGGGGTGTTCCAATACCGCCAACATCCAGACTCATTGCTTTTACTGATATCTCTTTGTCAGAAAAATCCCAAAAAACATTTTTTTGGTCCCATCCTTGAATGGTTTCCGATACCTCTCGATTTGTAGTCAAAGATGCAACCACTAGACCAACGAGGCAAAAGATATACAAACATAAAGACGGAACAAATTTACCAATCCACTATAAGTCATACCCAGTTGGTATCGACACCGTGACAACGTCAACGTCGGTTGTTTTGACGGATAAATGTTTGCTGTTATGCTGCAGAGTTCTGACTTCACCACATGTTGAGAGAAGACTATATTTCAGATCTAAAATGCGTTTATTCACGAACTGAGGATATCACTACATAGTATAAAACAAAGTCCCTTTCTCTGCCTCTATGTCCTTTTGTTTCCTTAAATCTTTAAAACTACGCAACTGATTTAGATGCGGTTTTTTAATAGGTATTCAAGAGGAAGGTTTACATGTATGGTAACACCCATTACAGTGGAGAAATACTGTTATTTTTGAGGTTTCTAATGTGACGTCGTTAATCATCAATTTTTTCTTACATGCAGGCTTCAGCCTGCCCTACTATAAATTTCGTAATAATGTACCCATTTTTATATAAAACGTTTACAGTTTTTCTGAAGTGTATTTAGTATTAGCATTGCACCCGTGCGAAGCCGGAACGGTAGTCTTGAAATAAAAAAAAATAATGAATACGCTATAGGTAGAGAAAATATTACATATTTTAGTTATTGAGTTTGTCACGCTCTTAATGACATTTGATTTTGATTTGTTCTATATTTCAGATCGGTTCCTGCCTTGCGTGTACGCTACATTCTAATACTACAAGAAAATAATTAACAAATTTTAGAAGTACAAACATTTTCAAAAACAGGCTTTTATTACATCACAACATCATTCCTATACATTCCCCGAACAATAAGCAATAAACCAACTACACAATAATGACAACCCGATAAATCTATGAATAAATCAGTGGAATGAAGTGTCAACAATTAGTTTGTCATCGGACGCGTGACGCGTGTCAGTGCGACAATAGCGTGACAGATTACAGGCTGATTTACAGCTGGCATAAGTTTGTGTATCGTATTTTATCTGGACATGGTTATTTGACTGTCTTTTTGAAATACGCTTTGATCTTGAGTTGGAATGTGACGTTAATTGCACAGTCCTCTTTAAAATTTTTCGAACATAACAACAATTATATTTTTGGATCAGAAGAATTTGATCTTTGAAGTTATAGAATCTGAAATATGGGTAGTTACTAAACTATTAGGATTCGATGTTCGTCCATCACAATATTGAAGATAAATTTGCCTCGTTGGTCTAGTGCTTGCGTCGTTGGCTGGTCGAGAGGTCTCGGGTTCGATTCCCATGTGAGATTATTCAATAGCAGACGTAAGTTAGAAGTTGGCCGTGTTGGAATACCTCCATGCCTTGAAGAGTACGTAAAGCTGTAGGTCCTGCCATCCTATCTGATTATGAGAGTGACGGAATATAGAGATATACACACATTTGTGAACTATAATATCTCATACGTATCTGGCTGATCTCTGTTGAGATTGGCTACAATCACCGCCTTCGGTCGGGGAGGATTATAATTGAGAATATACACTGCAATGCTCTTATGGCCGTTTTCAATAATGCATCAAAGATTATGGATAGATTGTAATTTCAGATTAAATGACATTTGTTTGTCAAAAGTCATATCAAAACCTATCCTTCGATATTGAAATCAAAGTAAGTGCAAAGATTTGCCTGACTTTAATAAGCATAACAAGGGATAGATAGAACATTGAAAACAGCCGTTAGTCAAAATACGGCCCTACAATATTGAGGAGTACAATAGCAAAACGCTCGTACTTCCGAAATTATCGTAGATAAATATCACGGCGTGTCATCGCGTGACATTTGTCTGCAACGATTGCTGAATTGTGACGTTATGCAGAATACTGCAGTGATTTAAATTTTTATTTTATTTAACCCACATTGGATAAAGAATTTTTGAGTGGTGGTCCCAATTTACTTTCAAGGGTGGTACACTGGTGGCTCTTTGTTTAGGGGTACCTCCCCTGATGGACCTCCCTCCTCCCCTACCATGGTAGGTACTTGAAATAGGGATGAAAAAATTCTCTTGCCTATGCCCGACGTGTGGGGTATCATTCAATAGGTCAGCGCGTTTTAATTTGACCCTCCATTTCCAAAAAGGGGGGTCAATTTAAATAGGGAGGAATAAAGTTATATTATGACTATGTTCGCGTAACCCTCCATTTCCAAAAAGGGGGGGTCAATTTAAATAGGGGGAATAGAGGTACATTATGACTATTTACGGGTAATGATGTATTCAACGTATATATTATTGATGACTGGTTTGATGACTTAAGACTGGTTTGATGTAGTTATAATATAACACAAAGTACGTTGCGTACGTGCCACCTTTTCACGCGTAAAATAAAAATAGAAGCATTCCTAATGATAGATAGAGATCTTAGTCGAAATCATTATTTTAAACAACTAAAAGTTGTGGTTTAGTTTTTAGTTAAAACAATAAAGATCCTAAAGGGAGCCGAAGTCGGCCCATACATCGACGAATTCGCCTCCAAAAAGCTGGTAAATCGGAAATCATAAATAAATATCACGGCGTGTCATCGCGTCACGCGCGACTCTCACGCGCTGACACTTTAATTGATGGCCACGTGACACGTCTGCAGAAATTACCGAATTGTGACATTATGCACAAAACTGCAGTTTGTTAGTTTGTTTGCTTGCATGTAAGCAGTGCACAAATGGTATTCATTATTTTGTACTAGACTGTCTTTGCCGGTATCGAGAGTCAATTGGTTCGACATAAATTGGTCAAGAGGATATTGTAAAATATATAAATTGATTTTGTCTTTTGATGAATGTGGAATTTTTATTACTCCGAACCTCTTTCCTGTTTTTATGTCCACATTATTTCAAAAATTTTCTAGCTAGTTACGATAATTAAAAAGTTAATCTTTAAAAATATACCATCTATAACACAATTTGTCGTATTTCATAAGTATTTACTACGGGGTCTAGAGAATAAAGGGCGTTATTCTATCACTGATCCAGCT
This sequence comes from Phoebis sennae, assembly GCA_001586405.1. Classification (NCBI taxonomy): domain Eukaryota; kingdom Metazoa; phylum Arthropoda; class Insecta; order Lepidoptera; family Pieridae; genus Phoebis; species Phoebis sennae. Next base: position 17,900 of record LQNK01000104.1, read on the forward strand.
AATGACCTAAAGAATATGAAAATTCATCAGAATTCATTCAATAATGACACACAAACGTCCAAACACAGATTAGAGAATAAAAAGCAGATGGTGTGCGGCCGAAGACTCGAGTGACACCGAAAAGCAAATACAAACTTCAAAAGCAAATACAAAAAAGTTCGTCTAGTTTGACACAACACGTCACGAGGGCTTCGTAACTTTCAAATTTCACTCATACAAAGCACGTCCAAATCTTAAATAATCTGTGCGTCAAAATCATAATGTAGGTTGGTAGAATGAGCACATATGAACTGAATCCATTACCAATATTACGTAACAGATCAAAATATAAGTGTGAAAGTCAAAACCTCACTTCACAGCATTACCGTTCGCATAATTCATATCAATTTGTACAGAAATGGACCGAAAAACTAACAACGTTCATCACCCGTTGGAATAATGCCAGGAATCAATTAAATCGTCAACGCGAGCGTGACAATTTCGACGTGACATAAACGTGACGGTACTGTCTATAGCGTGATTGTAATGGTGTATTTTAACCGCCTGTGCAAAGGGGTGTGAATCGACGCCATTTTGAATGTGTTTTGTGCTTCAGTCATTCTAATGTAATTTATATTTTAACATCTTTATTTGGCAGTATATCTAACAAATAAAAAATTCATTTCATTTCAATGTATTTAAATATTGTATATTAAAGGGGGTATGTATTATATTATTTTTCGAGTAAAAATTTTGATGTGACATCAACGTGACAGTATTGTCTATAGAGTGATTGTAAATGTGTTATTTAATTGTGTTATAAACAGTTGTACAAAAGAGTGCAAATTAACGCGATTTTCAACGCGTTTTATAATAGAGTATGTATTAAGGGAGAAATATTTGAAACAGCATATTGATTTAAATAACATGAATTTGAATAAAAAGGGTTTTTTACGTTACAGCAGGCAAGCGGAGCATGCGTTTCACCTGATGTTAAGTGACTGGCCGCAGCCCATGAACATCTACAACATCAAAGTGTCGCAGATGCCTTGCTGGCCGGAATGAAAGAGGGGATTAATGAGAGAAAATTGGGAGAGGAGTAGAACAGGATAGGTAAAGGGATGGAAATATAAGCCAGCCATATATTAAATTTGATACTACTTTTAGATTGACACAATTTTTTTTGCATTGTGTCATTATTATGCCGTGTTTTACGCATGTGTATAAAAATAATGATAATAATATGTGAGTTAATTTTAGGGTGACAATTAAAGTGTGATCTTAACGTGATAACACTATATAGCGTATGTGTAATGGTGTATTTTATATTGTTTGATTTGTACATAAAAACACTTCAGTAGTTCCACAGTTGTATATTTTCTACACTGTATCAATTATTTAGTTACAAATTAGACCGGTTTCGAACATTAAATTAAAATTACTGAAGATGGTAGATAGATGGTAGATGGTAGTAACTAAATAATTGATATAGTGTAGAAAATATACAACTGTGGAACTTGTGATGGGTTTTTGTACAAATCAATCAAGATGCAGTTCCATCAAGAGGTAACAATACAAAATATAAATTATTTCAATATTGCTTGTTGAAATGCTACATTACAAGTACTTCAAAATTATCATGTACTAGCCGCGCCCCGCGGTTTTACCCGCATAACTTCGGATCTGGCAACACCGGGATTAAAAGTAGCCTATATGTTACTGAACCCTGACCTACCTAAATGTAAAACTAAGTTTCATCATAATCGGTTCAGTAGTTTTTGTATAAAGGATAACAAACATACATACACCCTCACAAACTTAGCATTCATAATATTAGTAGGATAAAATATCTTTCTAAAATACGAATAAATCCCTTTCATATCTGTCCTGAAATAGAATATTTATTGTGAACGAGTCTTCAGTTCAATTTCGATATAATATTAACAATATCTGCATTCAATTCTGTACAATGTTTTGACTGGTTATGCAAGAAT
>LQNK01000104.1:19931-33410 GCA_001586405.1 Phoebis sennae
AAAAAAAAAAAAAAAAAAAAAAAAAAAAAAAAAAAAAGATAGAAAGAAAAGAAAGAAACAAAAAGTATTTTACAGTCATGACATATTTAAGTGTTAGCAATTTTGCTTTAATTATCAATTTGTTTTTTAAATATACATTAAAACCTTATTTTCAACCTGCCTTAAATAACTGGCCAGCTATTGCAAGTTCGACGATTAAAAGGCAATTCTGCATTGTGATTGGCCAATGCGGATTGCCGCGCTTTTTGAACTCTTGTTTTTCGGCGTGGCAGAAAGAAGATGCAATTATTGTGAGAGCGAAATATAAGTTATTGAGTATTGTGATAAACGTAATTGTTATAAAACATGTTCATTATACGATTTTCTATATAACGAATTGTATCAATTTAAGATATGCATAATTACAAAAATAAATCTACATCATACCGCAACCCAAAAGGATCCAATTCAAACAAACAAAAAACACTTTATTGTACACTTACTAAACAAATAAATGATCAGTACATTATAGAAAAAGGTTGTACAATCGACGGCCTTATCGCTATTTATATTTAAATTTAAATTGATATTTAAATATTGTAAAAGGCAATATAGAACTAAATAGCTTGTGAAAATTTAAGCAACTATTAATATTGCGCATAAAATACGAAAAATGCGTTTTAAATATGGACACCTCCCCCTTTTATATAATTTTTTATTGTTGGTATTTGTTATAGCGGCAACGAAAATACATAATTTGTTACAACTTCAGCTTTCTATCACAGTTTATGTGATACATCCTAGACGACAAACGCCGTAAGCGAGAAACTTAGAATTTCCAATAATTACGAATCATATGACGTCAGCACATTACTGAAATCTCTTTAATTGACGTCACCCTTCAGATTTAATGAAGCGATTATGACAATTTCAGTTTTAGATGAAAAGTGCAATAAAATATAGCAGTTGAATTAAAGACGATATTTCAGGAATTTTCTAATTAAAACTTATTTTTATATTATACTAGGCAAGCGGGGCATGCGGTTCACCTGATGTTAAGTGACTGACCGCAGCCCAGGAAGATCTATAACATTAAAGTATCGCAGATTCCTTGCCAGCATAAGAAGTTGGGAGAGGAGTATAAGAGGACGGAAGAGGAATGGGGTAGGAATATAAGCCTCCGGGAACCCACTCACGAAACACAGTGCAATACTGCTTCACGCCGGTCTTCTGTTGGGGGTGGTAATTACACCGGTGCGAGCTTGGCCCAATCGTGCAATGCTCGGCTCCCACTCTTTTATTGGTGAAGATGTTATGCAGCAGAATTAGCCTCTATCACCTTTTACGACAGCTAGAAATGGGGTGGCGACACACGTATTCTAACCCGTCGCTACTCGTTCAATGTTCGCCTTTTAAAGTTTTCTTACGGCTCNCGGCCGTTTTTAATAATGTATAGATTGTAATCTCAGATTATTTGACATTAGATTGACAAAAGTCATAACAAAAGCTATCCGTCGACGGCATATTGAAATCAAAGTAAGTGCAAAGATTTTGACAACCCGACTGGCGCAGTGGTTCAGCAATGGTCTATTGCGCTGGAGGGTGTGGGTTCGATCCTCACGAGCAGAAAATTATGATGTGATGAACATTATAATTTTCTACTGTCTGGGTGTTCATTTATTTATAGTATGTATGTATTTACAAAAAAAAAAGTAAGTTTAAGTATGTCTATCAGTTATCTAGTTTCCATAGTACAAGCTTTGCTTAGTTTGGGACTAGATGGCTTTGTGTTAAATGTCCAGGAATATTTATTTATTTTATTTAATTTGCCTGACTTTAGTAAGCAAAACAAGGGATAGATAGAATTTTAAAAACGGCCGTTAAATTGTTCTATAGTTTTACGCTAGACTTCTGCATATTGGTATCGTATATCCAACACATCGTGTCGTATTGGATTACGATTGACGGATCGTAATATTCTTTCTATAAAATCACTGACTCAATTCGCCAGCCTGTTTTATGCTAACCGTATTAATTATTTATTAACGGCCGTTTTAAATATTCTATCTATCCCTTGTTTTGCTTGCTAAAGTCAGACAAATATATCTATTTGCACTTACTTTGATTTCAATATCCTAACGACGGATACATTTGCTATGACTTTTGTCTGTCTATTGTCATATAATTTGACAAAACAATCTATCCATAATCATTGATACATTATTGAAAATGGCCGTTAATTGGCTCATTGGTTAATACATTGCAACATACAAAATATGATACAAATTTAGAACTTAATGCATAACTAATTTGAGAATAAAGATATGCAAGATTGTAAAATTAAAAATTAGAGCTAAATTCACAGATTAGAGAATAAAAGGCAGATGGAGTGTGCCGAAGACTCGAGTGACGCTAACTACACGTACACTTGCATCTGTGTGAGAATTTGAAAATTTTGAAGTCCTCATGATGTGTTGTGTCAAACTAGACGAACATTTTTGTATTTGCTTTTGAAGATTGTATTTGCTTTTCGGCGTCACTCGTGTCTTCGACCGCACTCTATCTGCCTTTTATTCTATAATCTGTGGCTCAATTAAATAAGGTAACAATTTCAATAAATAAAAGTTCTAAAATCATTATTAATTTTAAACAGTTTTATGTTTTATTAAATAATTTGAATACAAAATAAAATAAAACTATTTTACACATATAACTCGAGTGAATAATTTGTTTTTTCCCGCGTTTGTCATCGAAATTGTATACATTTATTTTAATAGTGTAGTAACCTTTTAGTATTCCGGATCTTATTGATCTTGTTATTTTTTAAACGGACAGATGATAAAAGTAATTGGAGACTGCTATAGAATGTCACAAGGTGCATCTAGTGGTTCACTTCGTATGGAACGCATTTTGTATACAAACGAAAAATTCTATACGATTCCGACCTGTGAACGCATTATAATAGGCTAGATGACTCTTTTTTTTTAGAAAGAAGGACATTATTTGACATACACAGTTACTATAAAACATGAATATAAAGAGGTGGTGTACGGCAGTGTGCATGGGAAATAGGGCAGCCGCTCAGCGAATCCTGCGGCATAGAATGATCACAGGGCTGACTTTTAGTAGGTCTTAAATGATTTATCTTGATATAAAATACAAAAACATATACAGGGTGTCCCGTAATGAGTGAAGCATCTCTTGGAGGACGATAGCTGAGCTAATAATCTATCAAAAAAACCCACTATGGGTCATACGAAAATATCACTGTTTTTGCGATATTGAGGATTTTGTAGTCTTTTCAAAAATGTTGACCTCGCCCAATGTTTTATATTACTGTGGCCGTAATTCTTATTTGTTTTTCATAATTTTTTTACTAAGTTTTCTTAATGAGTTGCTTTCTTGGATACATGCATTAGATATTAATAGAAATATCAGGCAACGGAAGAAAAAATATATTTATTTCAAATTTAGTATAGAGTAAAATTTTGAGGTCAGATTTGATAGTCTGTGGTTTAAAAAAAAGGTACTACACTGAGACGGTCAGTGAACTTAAAAACTTCTGTATTTAATAGGTACCAATTTCAAAATGGTATAAAACTTATGGTTTTTTCCTATAGCAAAAAATTATTGCAATTTGAAATCAATTTCGGACCTATTTTAATGATACGTCCAGGGTGATACTTAGTATGAAATGTATTTTTTTTACATAAAAAATAAAATTAAATGTTATTATTAGTCAATATTAATAAAAATTCATAATTTGTAATGGTCAACTAGCCTATTGTCAGTATATTAAGTGACATTAATAGTTATTATTGCCGTAACTATTAATGCCACTAATTGTGAGATCGTATACTCACAATACCCAATCATATGACATCTGCGCAGTATCGATTGACATTTAATTTTAATTGACGTGACAGATTTAACGGTAAAATAATTCCTATTTAACTTGATCATTTTTTAATAATTCATTGAGTTTGATAAAAAAATTTGGATAGGATTCGAACCTGCGTCTCTCGCCATTTTTTTTATGCAACTTCTGCTTCACGTCGATCTTCTAACATTTGCGCATTATTGATTGACATTAGACTTTAATTGATGCAGGGTGACATGGGTGTTTTTAGATTTTCCTTGAATATCTTCCACGTTGATGACCAGACTAGCCATATTTGTATTATTTACATGGAAACTTTATTCTTTTGAATGCAAAAATAATTTGTCATCGGACTATTACTGCAAGAGATATACTGTAACATACATATACGTTCGAATTGTGGTCCTTCCTTGAAGTCTAGTTTAAATATGTTCGGATATTTTCCAAGTTTATTTTGCAAAAATGTCACAGTTTTTTTTGTTTAACAAATATTTTACTTTCGACAAAACAACGTCGGAAACAAATTTAAAAATGTACAATTTTTAAATAACCCTAACCCTAAATGTCGGTTTTAAACTTTTCCAAATAAAATATAATCGCAGTTTAAGGTGGCTCTTACGAAAATGCCGTAACGAAATAATTTTATATTTTTGCGGACGAGACTCTCAGAGATTTGGTAAAGACGTTGCTTTAATAACATGATTTCATGAGCCTAATTAACTTGACCCAAAATCTTAATTTTTATAAACGTGGTTTGTAATTTATTGGCTACGTCTTAAAAAATCCACTTATCCGTTTTTAGTGTCACTTATTCATCAGAAGATTTTATTCAGGACAACCTAGAAACACTAAAAATGGGATACCGTTTCTACCTTTTGGGTATGAAAGTCTAAAAACAAACTTTTCCGTTGTATACTATTACTAGCTGTATGTGAATTCCTCGTTCCCTTGGGATTTGATCAAAATCCTTTCTTAGCGGATGCCTACGTCATAGCATCTACCTGCATGCTAAATTTCAGCCCGATCCGTCCAGCGGTTTGGGCTGTGCGTTGATAGATCACTATGTCAGTCAGTCAGTTTTAAATGTATAAAAGTATAGTCTGAGCTTAAAATTAATTTGAAAAAACAAATTAAGTATTGAATTAAAGACTTTTTTACACTACCCGATGATGAATTCTCGAAACCGGTTGTAATTAAAGTTTTAAAATAAATAGTAAAAAAAGTGTAAAAAAACTCTTTAATTAAATACTTATAAAAATTTTTGCCAAAAAATAGAACCTTGTTAAATTGCAAAATCTTGTTAAATTGAAAATAGATAAGGCACCGACTTTGTATAGATTTCAACAAAATTGAAATAATAAAAAGTTATTTTCTACTTTTTAGAGCGAGGAAGTCGGTTCTATTTTTTGGCAAAAATTTTTATTTTATCCTTTTTAGTGTCCTGTGAAGGGTAATCACATCATCTAGTCACAATTAAGTTGATATATACATCATTAAACCTTAACCGCGGAGCTTATTCCGTTGATTTTCGAGGAGTTCCCTGGAATATCTTCCACATGGATGATCTGACTTGAACCAAATTTATATGGGACCACACATGAACTCTACTCTTTCGAATGCAAAAAAAAATTTCCAAATCGGTCCATAAACGCCGGAGATATGCGGTAACATACATAAAAAAAAAATACGGTCGAATTGATAACCTCCTCCTTTTTTTGTAAGTCGGTTAAAAATGCATTTCCACCAAGAAGTCACAATACAATCTATCAATTATAACACAAATTATTTTAAATAGATCTTTAAAGAAGACATTTGTAGTTTCTATAACTCCTTGTATACTTAAAACACAACGGTGGGTCATATCGTCCCATTTCGGTTAAATTCCATGAAATTTAATTTCGGTTTTCCTCTAACCTTTTATTATAGTATTAAAGGGTTAGTTGCGTTTGATCCAGTTACTTGGGACACGTAATCCCCTTAAATTGTGAGGGCTAAAGCGTCATGGGTGAATGGAAAAGGGGGGAAATATTTGAGATTGTGACTTTGTAAGAACGCGTAAAGGCTTTTTTTGTAATTTAACAAGCCATTTAAAAGTCACAAGTTTGGCTCGGACCTTACCTTATAGGTAGAAAGCGATTTCTTCTGGACAACTCAAGGTGAAAATGCAAATATTAAGGGGGTTTGGAAAGGGGGACAACAGAATAAAAATAAATACTAAAGCATATTTATAGTGATATTGTGTTTTTTATTTATGTTTGATGTCTCATTCAAAACGACTGAGAAAAAATTCAAGCAAGTTTACTTAAATATAGTTTACCTGGTTTGTTAATTTTTTTTATCGGATACTTTTTAAACAGGTAAGACTGAGAATAATTTCAGGCAAAATCATATTCATAGAAAAAAAGGTAAATTAAAAAATATATGGATTTATTTTTTAAATATATGTATTTTTTATTTGTAATAACAATAACATTCAATAAGGACAATAATATTCCGGTATATTCCTCGTAAAATACCAAATTTATAGAAAATGCTATTAATAAAAATAACTTATTAAAATACAAATATTTCATTCCATGAATATGGGCACAATTTTGACATCAATATATATATATTATACTAGCTTTCCGCCCGCGGCTTTGCACGCGTGGACTACTATCCTATCTTTCAAGTTGGATCAACCTGCACCGGTGTGTAAAATTTGGTTAAAATCGGTTAAGTAGTTTAGAAGTCCATCGCGGACAAACACTGTGACTCGTAATTTAAAAGAAGAAAATAAAAAAAGTATTAAAATTTTCATTATATTTTAGCCCAAACTTAGATGTAAACAACCAACAATTCCACTATTTATTTGTTTTCAAGACGTTAATTACTAAGAGCCGAAAATCCCAACAATAGAACAATGAGGTATAATGAGAAAGTTTTGTATGTCTGTCGGCTGCATCTACGGAACTTTAGTTATTATAAACTCGGAGCAAAGATAAACGGAATGTACTGCAGATAGTTTGCTCTTATTTAACGTGTTTTTGGCGAGAATGTTTTGTACTATAGAAAAACCATTGTTTTATGTAGTGTTAGTAATATTTCTTTATAGTTATTTTATTATTTAAATTATTAAATGCATTAGATATTTTACATGTTGCAATAAGTTAAGTTTATCTTTGCTTTCAAATGTCACTTGGTAACTGTCAAAGTTCAATATATAAAAGATGCCTTTATCTATTTTCAATTTAACAAGATTTTGCGCCGACTTAGTATAGATTTCAACAAAAATGAAATAAAAGTTATTTTCTACGTTTTAGAGCAAGGAAGTCGGTTCTATTTTTTGGCAAAAAATTTTTAAAAGTCACTTTAAAAAATCGTGAGTGAAATCAATGACAGGTATCAAATGAAAGGTCTTGATTTATACATTTCAACGCGACTCTAGTTTAGTCTAGTTGTCTAGCTCAGAGCGAGTCACTAGTAAAATTGGTATCAAATTGAAATTAAATTAATTAATAATAGGGTCATATGGTATACATGAAAATTAGATTATAACAACAAACAAAGCAACAGGTAGATTCCAATTAATGTTGTTTAGTTAGTTAATTAACTCAGTATTACGCAAACATTTGATTAATAACTTTTATGAATGTCAACGTGGGAGAGGGTCAGTGGTCAAGCTTCTGTCTGTATGTTTAAGTTAGGAGCTCTTGAGATTTGATAATATAATGTATTCTTATAATATTAGAAATGCGAAAGTAACTATGTTTTTCTTCACGCCTTAACCACTTAACCGATTTGAATGAAATTGTATTATAATTGAGACTAATGATGAATTTTCGAAACCGGTTGTGATTAAATAAATTTTTCTAATAAATAGTGGAAATAGTGTAAAAAAGTCTTTAATAATATTTGAAATTGTATTGGTTAAGTAAGAGGTAATAAACAAACAAACTTACTAACTCTAGTCGGAGAGACTCGATAGAAACTAGCCAGAGATACATATTATAGTGCAGGCGTGTACGCGCAAACACAGGTGCACTCTCTTTTCCTTTACTATCATAATCCCATGAGATGGCAAACCGACACGACCGGAGAGAGATCAGGCGCAGGACCGACGGCTTTACGTGCTCTCTGGGGGTGTTCCAACACCGCCAACTTTCAGAAACCAACTTTTCAAACCCAAGATCTCTCGATCTATAGTCAAAGATGCAACCACTAGACCAACGAAGCTCGAAGGGAAGGGATAAGGATACTATAAAAGGAGCAAAGTCACTTTTTATCTTATAGCAAGCAAGCAGGACATGCGGTCACCTGGATAAGAAGAGGATTAATCATAGGAAGTTGGGTGAAGAGCAGAACAGGACGGGAGAGGAATAAGATGGGAACACAGGTCTACGGGCATCCTCTCACCATACGAAACACAGTGCAATGCTGCTTCACGCCGGTCTTCTGTTGAAGATATTACGCAGTAGAATTACCTTCTGTCATCTCTTACGACATCTACGGGTAGTAATGAGTTAGCGACACACGTAACCCGTCGCCACACGTTTAGCTATCGAATAGATTAAAATAATAATCATCAAAGTTAATCGCTATGTCTTATAACTTATTTTATACGTAGGTGTAAGTATGCCGCGATCCTACTTGAAGGTAAAATGAAAATGCAGTGTCCAATTTCGACCTACCCACGTTTTTATGTTATTGCAATCTTTGTGATTTGAGTAATATCCTCCTACATATATGTTGTTAGTTACTTAAAGTGAAAGAATGCTATTTTATAAAGAGAAAGGAAATAAGTCGGAAGTTAGAAGAGTATTTTTGAGTGTAAATAGTGTAATAATATCCATATACATACAGATAATATAAATACATATAAAAGTATATACAATACACATGAATAATATAGATACATATTAGAAAGCAAAGTCACCTGATGTTAAGTGACTGACCACAGACCATGAACATCTACAATAACTAAACGGATTTCTGTGAAATTTTGTACAGAGATAGGTCAACATTTGTAACGCATAATAGCTTTTAAGATTTTGCGTAAGAAGTTAATCGTTACTTAATGAGAAAGTAATTTTCTGTGTGTCCGTCTCTTCTTCACGCCCAAACCACTGGACCTATTTCGATGAAATTTTGTACAGTTTGATACCCTAGAAAAGACATAAGATAGTTTTAGTAGAACGGGAGTTAAACTGCGGAATCTAGTAAAAATAATCTTTCAAAATCACAAGCACTATAACAACTTGTCTGTCACCCACACTCAGCCCACTCGCTTTCGAAATGAGTTCAAGATTAATCTTAATTTACATTTATTAGTTTACTGACCGACAGTGATGATGAAGCGATAAAAGTTTAAAACCACAAGAATCGACTCAAACGCTGATTTATTTATTTATTTATTGAACAGCCAACAAAGGACACACATTACATTGCATATGTATATATATATTAACTCACATTACTACAGAATGGTGCACCTGTAATTATACGAAGTTACAACATTTACAATATTAAGGTGTTAATTTAAGTACATTAAATATTAATTATTAATTATATTATAAAATTATTACATTTCTATTAAAACTGGATAAAGTATACAATAAAAAATTAAATATTTATAAATTTATATGGCATTAAGTGCTAACATTTTAAAACTGGGACTGATTTTTAGGATTCCGTATATCTAAACTTTGCCTACCTTAAAGTTAGATACGTGGCTATTATATTTTAATCTAAACTTAATTTAGCAATAAGACCTATGTATTTAGTTGGTAAATAAATAAATAAATATAGGGGGAAACTTTTGTTTGTTAGTTTGGTTGTAATGAATAGGCTCCAAAACTATTGGACCGATTTTAAATCTTTCACTATTCGAAAGGTATATTATCTAGGCTATATTTTATAGGTTTGTATAGGTATCTAACATTATGCTACGGGAGCGAAACCGCGCGGATCAACTAGTAAAAGATAAAAACGGAACCCTATTACTAAGCCTTCTCTGTCTGTCTATAACCGGGTTGTATCTCATAAACCGTGATAGCCAGAAAGATGAAATTTTCACAGCCACTCACACACACACATCCAGATCTACGGTTCTTAGTGTACTTTACACAAAAGGCGACCTTATCAGATTAGAGCGATCTCTTCCAGGTAACCTTTATTAGTGGAGAGATAGTTAGCATAGCAGAGGCTGTATACTACTCCTACATATACTTAAATTAAATTACCTATCATCTAACATCATTTCGAATAACTTATGAAGGAACTTGGTATATCTCTTAAATTTTCGAAGTAGGTTGTGGCGTCACGTGACGTCACCATTCCTAAATCGCAATGTTGAAATACTTTCGCCGCTTAGCATATATACAACTTCCCAACATCAATCCTCGGGGCCTAACGCCCGGCCAGTCCTGTGGTTCGGACTGGTCGAGGATCCTCCCTTATCGTTGGAGGATATCGGAATAATACCATCCTCCACAAGGTAAACTTTTACATCTAATGGTATCAGTTGAAAAAGTGAAACATTAATTTTAACCAATTAAGAAATGAATTAATGAATGAATAAGATTATATATACACCAAAGAATATAAAAAATTCAAAATGTATTAGCAATGTATAAAAATAGGCTAAAATTAAATAAATATGAACACATTTTTCTAATAAAGGGATGTTAATTTAAATAAACACACGTGTATCTTTATGATGATACACAAACGGCTAGTAAAATTATATACATTTGGTTTTATATAAACAATTTGGGTGGTCGATTTCACTACTTCTAGGAATGTTATGAAGTTATTATTCTAAGAGGATTTCATTCCTGTAACTTTGAAACTCTATTTCCTTTAAATATTATATCTATTAAACTGTTTTCATTATCGTCCTTTTATATTTATAACTAGCTTTCTGCCCACGGACTCGATCGTGTGGACTACAAAATTCAGTAATTTGTAGTGGCGAGGTAAAAATATTTAATAGATCTCATTGTGCTTAACAATAATCTGAATTCACATCAAAAGATCGGCGTGAAGCAGTATTGCACTGTGTTTCGTACAGTGAGCGGGTGCCCGGAGGACTGTATTCGCAAACCATTCCTCTCCCATCCTGTTCTACTTCTCCCAATTAGCCATCATTAATCCTCTCCTTATCCCCACCCCTTCAAGCTGACAAGGCAACTACAATTCTTTTATGTTACCGATGTTCATGGGATGCGGTCGTCTTAACATCAGATGAACCGCATACTTGCCTGCTGTTACATAAAAAAAGAAATAATAATTCGCAATCGCAACACAGACAAGAGAAAGAGATTGACTATGCATAAATTAAGTAAAGATGGCGGTCTCTTGTTTCGATTTTCGGTCTTGGTCGCAGCGCGATCATCTGACATGTTATAATAATAATAAATATTCTGGGACATTCAATGTCCCAGAATATTTATACTACATAATCTAATCCCAAAATCCCAAACTAAGCAAAGCTTGTACTATGGTAACTAGATGGCTGATAGACATAAATTAGGTGTTTCATAGCTAGCGTTTCATTCGTTTACAGGACATTTAGAACATGTTTCTAAACATGTAAAAAATAATGAAAAAGGTCAGCGAAGCTCTGTTAATTTAATACAATGTTCATTACATAATAATTTTCTACTTGTGGGGATCGAACCCACACCCTCCGGCTCAATAAACTGCCATATCTACTGCACCGTTTGGGTTGTCAGTAGATTTCTATACCATAAAAGTATCTTGCGTAGGCAAAATCAAATAAACCCAATTTTTTCTCATAATTAGCAATTAATTAACTTTCTAAACGCGAATCTTTGCTAATACTTATATATATTATATAAACATAAGTATTACGTATTCATCTTTTCCCTTATCAGAATTAAAATCAATGTTTTATCCGTTTTTGTTTTGCCGTGGGAGCGTAGCGGTACCTACCCTATACACGCGAAAATAAACCTTATTTCCTTCACATAAAGTTCATTTTTATTCGTGCAGGGTGAAAGGCATAATATATGACATCCGCTCAAGTCTTGAAACTAGTTTTGCATCGAGTTTTGTTTATTATTAGTCAGGATAAAAGTATTATTGCAGGATTTTACAAACCTTACCGATTTATAGAGGAAACCGGATTCGATAGAGGGTATATTTCTTACTAAGGGGAAATAAATCGTATTTCATAGAATAGACTATAGAGTATATTATACTTTTGTTATACGTCATATTTAAGGGGATAAAGGTTTTTATATGGATTTTAAAGCAAAGCTTGTACTATGGATACTAGATAACTGATAGATATACTTAAACATACTTTTTTTTTGTAACAACATACATACTATAGATAAATTAACACCCAGACAGTAGAAAATTACAATGTTCATCACATCATAATTTTCTATTCGTGGGGATCGAACCCACACCCTCCGGCGCAATAGACCATTGCTGAACCACTGCGTCAACCGGGTCGCCAAAAATATGGATTTTTAAAAGCTATTTGACTGTTTATTTATTCGTCAAATAAAACAAACAATTAAGAACAGATGTATGCAAAACTAACAGCGCTCTGGGACCTTTTAAAACAATATATCTATTATTCATATTATATAAAACTAGCTTTCCGCCCGCGGCTTCGCACGCGTGGAAGTATCCTATCTTTCAAGTTGGATCAACCTACACTCGGTGTGTAAAATTTGGTTAAAATCGGTTAATTAGTTTAGAAGTCCATCGCGGACAACTGTGATAAGCAATTTATTTATATTAAGATAAGATAAACGTGTTTGTTAGAACACTTATAATTCGTGATCTGCTGGACCAATTCGGCTGAAAATTCGTAGGGAGATAGCTCAGGCATCAGTACTAATCTGTTTTGTAGATATACAACTATTTTGAACAAATTATATTTGAAATGACATGTAAATTTTGAACATGAAACATGTAATATCAGAATGCGCTTACACTAAATAAATAAATAAAGTAAATAAATATTCTGGGCAAATTACCACCTTGCCATCTAGTCCTAAACTAAGCAAAGCTTGTACTATGGAAACTAACTAGTCTAGCCATAAATTCTGTTACTGGCTGTTTAAGTCATTTTAAAAAGATATGTAATTTGAATTTCGAACATTAGCTTCTACGATAAAAAAATATACTTCTTTCCCGAAATTATTGAATGTTTTTTGTTTAGAATTTATTTGTTTTAAAAATGGGTTGGGGCACTAAAGAGAATAGGATTGCAGTTATTGCTCTGTACAAAGTAGGTAAGGAGCCAGCCAACATTTTTGATACATTGAAAAAGCTAGGGATTAGCCGAATGTTTGTGTATCGTACCATTCAAAGGTACACTAAAACCATGTCTGTTGATGAACGTGAGAGATCCGGCCGACCGCGGTCTATTCGAACAAACCTGGCTGTTAACGCAGTCAAAGCCAGAATTCGTCGAAATCCCATAAGGAAGCAGAAAATTCTTTCAAGAGAAATGAAAATCCCACCGAGGACACTTTCCCTGATTATCAAACAAGACTTAGGTCTTGGGGCTTACCGGAGATACACAGGGCACACCTTAAATCAGGAATTAAAACAAAAGAGATTCGAAAGATCAAAACATTTGTTACTGCGATACGCGG
>LQNK01000104.1:34106-53113 GCA_001586405.1 Phoebis sennae
CCGCGGCTTCGCACGCGCGGACTACTATCTTTCAAGTTAGATCAACCTGCACTCGGTGTGAAAAATTTGGTTAAAATCGGTTAAACTAGATAACTGATAGACATACTTATACATACTTGTTATTTGTAAATACATACAATATACATACTATATATAGATAAATCCAGACAGTAGAAAATTATAATGTTCATCACATCATAATTTTCTACTCGTGGGGATCGGCACACATAAACATACTTCTTTTTTGTAAATACATTTTTTTTTATTAGGTCCACAAAACTGGTTACAAATGTTTGCAATCTATTACCTTCTAGATGTAGACACAGCATGCGTTTATATATAGATATTTGGGATACCTTAATTTTGTTTCTTAACTGACCATAATAAACTTAAAACCTAAGTTATGAGGAAAATGATCTGCGCTCCCATGTGTATATTTGTAATACTTTCACACAAAAAGTAATGGATTGATTTCAAAAATTATTTTCATTCCAAGCATCTGAAAGCTACATCTTAACTAAACATACTATAAGTAGATTAACACCCAGAAAATTACAATGTTCATCACTTCATAATTTTGTACGTGGGGATCGAACCCACACACTCCGTCATTCACATTACCACATCCACTGCTCCATCGGGTCAAACACTAGTCTAACAACTGCAAATAATTGTACACTTATCCCAGTAGAGGAGCTCGGGTATTGTCGGCTATCTTCGTGATCCGGCACGGTCCAGGCACGCGACGCGAACCTGTTCGCTGATGGACTTGTTATAGAGTTGTTCATAATACATGCGTTTGATACGTTTATTTTCAACTGGCTCATTCGCTCCCGTAGTGTTTTGTATAGCCTATAAAATATAGCCTATGTTACTCGTGGATAATGTAGCTTTCGAATGGTGAAAGAATTTTTAAATCGGTCCAGTAGTTTTGGAGGCTGTTCATTACAACCAAACAAACAAAGTTTTCCTCTTTACAATATTAGTGCAGAAAAATTGGAGTATTATAGTTGAAAATTATAACTATCGTATAGATTTAGATTAAATAATTATTTTTGTGAATATGACCGACAATTTTTCTCTAAGATATATCCTACTACTATTATAAATGCGAGAGCTTGTGAGGATGTATGTATGTATGTATGTACTATCAAACACACATACATCTTCCACATAAAACTACTGAACCAATTATGATGATGATTTACATATAGGTTCAGAATAACAAATAGGCCTTCAATCCCGGAGTTGCCGATGAAAGGGAAAGATGTCGCGATATGCGAGAGGTTTACGTCCAGAGTGAAGGGATTTTTCTTTATCTATACACCAACGAAATATTATTGAGATAAGATGAATCATACTTCAGATGATGAGTGAACTATTTGACCCTATCCTACCTCTTCTACCAATTTCACTCATTTTCGAACTCGACATTTTTTTTATCTCAACTATTTACCTATGAGATTTAATTGATTGAATCGATGAACGATTAACACTCAAGTTATTGTTTGACAAACTTTTTAATACTCACATACAAACGTACAATAGCCCGTCCACTCTGAGACCTTACGTCACACTAAAATCGTTGTTCGTATGAAAACCCCTTTACAGCGTCAAAAGGAAACCATTTAAATTACACGTACTATAAACTTGTGTGCTTCTGTTTCATTTTATTGAACTTGTATATGATTTAATTCCACGAGGGATTTATGTTTCTATACAAATATTATTGGAGTCATTTGAGTTTAATTCTTAACGTCTAAAAAAGTACATGTTACATTGGGACATGGGTTGCCAACCGTACTATAATACAAAGTATTATACTATATATCGGGTCAGCGTACTATATACTGTTGAAGAAATATATAGTACGAAAAAATACTATATTCTTAAATTTGATATCTAACATTTTCATCAAACATGAGACTCATCCTTGAAGTAAGTATGTTGTTTTTTTTGTGTCAAAGCAGGCAAGCGGAGCATGCGGTTCACCTGATGTTAAGTGACTGACCGCAGCCCATGAACAACTGCAACATCAGTTTTAATGATACGAAGTAGGGAAAGGAGTAGAATGTGATGGGAGAGGAATAGGATGGGAAAACAGGCAGCAAACGTCTTGCTTGAACCCTGCTCTTAATAATTATAGAAAGTTGTTAATTAATTAATTTATTATATGATTCATTCATATTTTCATTTATATTTTTGTTCCTCCTCTTGTGTGTACACTTATTTATTTATTTAATCCTTTATTGTACACCACTTACATACATATAGGAGCAGTAATTACAATTCAATGTACTTATCAGGTAAAGACTTAATTTTTTATCAGGTAAAGAATTATAGAATAAATGTGATATTTAATTTTAATTATTTATTTAAAGTATAATTTCATTTTGTTTTTAATCTTTAATTATTTTTTTTTAATTTTTAAGTAATTTTTAATTTCATATTTATAATTTTTTAATCTATAATTTAGTATTTAATTTTGATGTACTTACAAGTTGTGACAAGTTGTGATTGTAGATATGTTTTAATATCTACCTTGTTGTTCATATTCCAGGCAAGTATCACAAATATAATGTATGTTTTGAAAAATTATGGTATCTACATTAAGCTCCTATGACCAGAATTGGATTAAGTACCTCACTCATTTATTAAATACCGCCGGAAGCTAATTATTTAATAGAAATAATATTCCAATCATTACATTATCTGTAGCTGTCAGAACCAGATCTATATTTTATCTATGGTCGGACCGAAGAGACAATTAATTTATATTGTATAGATAATAGTAGAATTTATTGGATTCCCGGTTATAATATTGAAATATATATTAATTTTATATACAGTACTCTGTACTACAGCTTTACTCGTTGGAATAACTAATTCTTGAAAATGACACATTGTTAAAACTATTCTGGATATATTTAGGTTATTATTTTAAAAAAAACTTAGTTTCATTAATTTTTATGTTTTAGAGAGACGGACCCACAAACTTTTATAACATACATATTATATGGTATATATTGTAAAAATAATCAAAATCCATGTTAATAATGTGAAAAAATAGACTAAAATATATACCTATCGAGTTCTAAAACTACTAAATTAATTTAGTAGTTTTTAAATGAAAAGTAATGTTGTTAAATTTTAATGAAATTTTTATTCATTTATTTTCAACTTCTCAAAAAATCATTTACATTATGATTTAATTTTATTTTAATCGAAAAATTTCCTTATTCTAAATAAACATATTAAACAAAATGGCGGATTTTCACAAAATGGCGGTGAATACACCGTTAGTGGCAGACGTGTAAAGTTTCACTATAATGAAGCGTCCTGTTAACTCGAGTTAACTATTCTTTATAAGCTATTTACCCATTGGTTCAGTGGTTTACGTTTTATTAAAGGTAGTGGGTTTGATAGACAATCTTTACTTCCTTATTAATTTCTTAAAACTTTTTGAAAAGAGCAACTACTCGAGTTTCTTGCCGGTTCTTCTCGGTAGAGACAGCCTTCCGAATCGGTGGTAAATAAAAAAAAATATACTATTATGTAAATGTATATGACTAAAAGCGCCTCAAAAGAAGACAATTTGGAAAATAAACGTTTTGCTTTGACTTTGACTTTGACTTTGACTTATTAATATTAGAAATGTGAAAGTAACTCTGCCTATCTCTCTTTATGTTTCTCTTTTCTTCACACCTAAACCACTAAATCGATATTGATGTGTGTAGAGATTGTTTTAAACCTGAGAAAGGACATAGGCAAAAAACAACTAAACGAAAAACTCGCTGCTCAGCCCTAACAGCCATAACCATGCACAAACACACACACACAAAGACACATAATGAGGTGGTTATTAGGTGAATTGCGTCAGAATTTAAATGTGTGAGAGAAAATTTAAGAAAAATTTATGATTTCATTGTAATAAATCCTAATATGCATGTATTTAATTTAATAGAAATGTATTTAAATTTTGCTACCCACAACACAGGGTATCCTAGTGTGGGGGCAAGCGATTGTATATATGTGTGAAATGTAATATTTGAATTGGAAATAAATATTATTATTATTTTATCTGGATATCCCACGGGGACTAATTAAAAATCACACGAGAACATCTCAAAAATAATTGTTGGGGCCTAACGACCGCTAGTCCTTTTTCATTGAAGGAATAATACACATCCTACTAACATTAAAAACTGCAAAAATAACTGAACAGATTTTGGTGAAATTTTGTATATAAATAGGCTTTTAGGTGATTAAGATGATTTTAATTGACGCGAATAAACGCGAACGACTAGCAATAGCAACTAGCTAGTAAAAAACATTTTAGATTTAAATCGGTCAACATCTATTTTCAAGTCTTGTTAAGCTATTATAATACTTGTAATCACAACAGTTTTTACGCACGTTTTTGTCTGTTTTTTGTCAACTTGACATATAATAACAACTTAGTTCTCACGCGTTTTTGTTTAAAACCTGTTGTATTAAATTAATTAACGTACTTGTTAGAAATGGCGTCAGTATGGCGGTCAGATAAAAGGGAGGGTTAAGAATTAGGTCTTGTTTTTGTAATGGAATCTAGATTAATATTGTTTGGATAACGTTTAGGCTTTTGCGGTAAATATGCAAAAGTTACTTGATTAATTGTAATTAGGAATTAAAAGAGTTGTAAATTGTTGTTGTTTCAATGTATTACTGGAAATTTAACAAGTTAATTTTAAATTCCATAGTTTACTTTCTATATGAAGTCGACACATATATAATGAAACTATCATTATATACGTGTCGACTTGCACTAGTATATATAGTTTATTTTCTTATTATATTACGTATTTATTTCTTATAAATATTATTTATAATAGTCTATTAATTATTTATTTATTTTATTATTTATATATGTTTCTTTCTTTCTTTCTATGTAATGAAGGTGAAAAGAAATCAAAAACCTATATTATATTGTGTGTTGGAACACCCCCGTGCCTCGGAGAGCACGTAAAACCATCGGTCCTGTGCCAGATCTCTCCGGTCGTGTCGGTCTGGAATCCCATCAGAATATGAGAGTATAGAAATATAAACAGAGAATGCAACTGTGTAGTCTCTGTTGAGATTGGCCACCATGGCTGTCGGTCAAGGGAGCAATTATTATTATATGATAGAGGTATGATGGTTTAGCAATAATTGCAATACAAAAGTGAAACGTCCAAGTTTAAATCAGTTCAACAAATTTCTACACTTTAATTGTTCGCTTGGAACCGTTTTCCACAGAGATTACAAAAGATAACGTTAGGCTTGGGAATAAATAACGCTATGCTATATTTTATAAAGTTTTTGCAAATTATAGGCTTTCGTTTTATTGTTATAAAGGTTTTTGTATGGATCCGAATATTAGTATTCATATATTTTGACAGTTGTATCAGTTTCGAATTAATTCATAATTTTGTATTGCTGTTTAAACATTATTTAAAAAACTTATTTTAATCGACAATTACTTATTTATTAGGTTTACCAACGTTTGTATACATAAAAAAGACCCTTTTACTATTACAATATAAATGCACTTTATAATTATAATTTATAACATCTAGAATGCGGAAAAAAACTATTTCAAACGAAATTTGACAATGATGCGTTGCTCAGAAACGCAATTGTCACAGTTACTGAACGTTAAGCGCTATCGAATAGATAAACAAAATAGATAGTTATCAGAAATAGATTAGAATAAAAAATATTTTTATCTTTGTAAACTTTTACAGAGTACTTAGGAATAGTCATATTTAAACGGTACGGTTTTACCGGTTTAAAAATTCGCTTCTATCAAGAAGATACCGGCAAGAAACTTGTTATTCTTTTAAAATATGTGGTTTATTTTACAAATACAAGTAGGTACCAAAAGAAGAACTTGATAATGGCAGAATGCACTATTTGCCAGTTACCAACGACAAAGAAAACAGAAAAAAACTATCATATAATAGGATAATATCATAGCTTTATATGTATCAATGTCTCACCTCCACAAACGTCATTGGAATACAATTAACCGGTCATTACACGATGTTCCCAGCCACTGGAAGTGTGGAAGGGCAATTATCAAAACGTCCGGTTTTATGCATTACTATCAGATTGGTACTCTGATTATAGCTTTAATTCATTACTTTTACTTTCTCTGTTGATTAAAAGAAAAATAATAAGTACCTTAACGATATACCATACAATTATTAGTTCATTTGTTCAGTATAGTTCTAAGTTTATATAATAGGTATTTATAATTATCTTGTACATAGAATAAATATGTGGAACTTAATATTATGTTTGTACCTATGTTAGGTTATCTTGTGATATGAATGCCGGATGACTAATATAAGACCTAAAGATATGTAACAGCTATTAAAAATAAGCAATACTGCAGAGAATATGAACTATCCTACTTAAATACCGCTAGATATTATACCTACTTTACTAAAATTCTTAAACATATACTAAATCCCAACTTATTCGATAAATAATAAATAATTATGCATATGTTTTACAGACTATCCTAGTTTAATACAGCTACACAATAAACTTCACTAAAATTCTTAGACATAACATACTTAACCGACACTTAAACCTAACTTAATCAAGAGCTAATAATGAATAATTATGCATATGCTTAACGGGCTATCAATGCTGTCAGATATAATTAACACCGTGCTAATTGGCTGAAATACAAGGTTAAGATAGAGACAAGAAGGGATGGATTAGATGAGACATATGTATCGAATTTTAAACTAAGTTTAATTTAAGTTTAATTTACGGGGTGACTTCGCACGGGTGCAATGCTGACAATTAATAATAATAACACAGAAAAACTGGGAGCGATGATATAAAAATCAGTACATTATTTTGATAAATCTCGTAGGGTTCAACCTGCGTTTGCCATGTAAGCGGAAAAAATGGTAATTAACGACATCACATCAGAAACCTCAAAAGTATCTCCACTATTTAATGGATGTCATCATACATATAAACCTTCTTCTTGAATCACTCTATCTATAAAAAAAACCGCATCAAAATCCGTCGCATAGTTTTAAAGGAACAGAGAAAGCGACTTTGTTTTATACTATGTAGTTATAGTGAAAAGGCAGATGGAGTGTGCCGAAGACTCGAGTGACACTAACTACTCGTACGTACACGTGCATCTGTACGTGTTATTTACCAGATATTGATTGGATTAAAAATTGAATAAGCCAAATAATATTTATTTATGTGTGAAAGGATTATCCATCTTCTTCCTCTTTTGGCAACAACTTTTACAATGTTATACGACTTATGACGGCATTTTTTGTAAGAAAAATTACGAAGCCCTCGTGACATGTTACGTCAAACTAGACAAACATTTTCGTATTTGCTTTTAGGCGTCACTCGAGTTTTCAGCGCACCCCATCTGCTAGGACATTTAAAAAATATAATTCCATAATATTACAAATGCAAACCCAAATGTGACTTCTCAATAGACTAAATATATAGATGGGTTCAAACTACAAACTTTAAAAGTCAAATTCGCTTAGTCAACTTCACTTTCCATTTACACTAATAATATCAAAAGGGGAAAGCTTTGTTTGTTTGTTAGGTTGTAATGAATAGGCTCAAAAAATACTGGCCCGTTTTTAAAAATTCTTTTAGCATACGCAAGCTACGAGTAATATAGGCTATATTTTACAGGCTATTATATATGCAACATTAGAATGAGAGGGGAGCGAAGCCGCGCGGATCAGCTAGTAGTTTATAAAAAACGCATATAGATATAAATTCGTGTCACATACTGTTCCCACGAGACTCGAGATTCCGTATCATTGAATGTTGTCTATGTGTGCGATGCTCGTACGCGTTTTGCATGAATGGTGCTCGAACGTCTTATTGACGTCACAACCCAGCTACCCTCAGTTTGGAAATAGTCATATGGCTAGCTGTGATTTGTGATCAACTGCTCAGCTATTGGCCAGTTGTGTAGAATCACAATTATTACTACAATTATACTATTACGATCAACTTAATTATTACATATTGAATGGGCAGCGTTGCCAATATATTTATTCGCAAATGGCCCAAAATATGATATTCCCCACAAGATTCCCCACACACAAAAATCAATTATTTGTTACATTATTTCTTATCTAGAAAAGACACAAAAATGTGCGGATGAGCTTTTTTTCTAGACCATGACCGGATTTTGGAAATTTCTGATACCTACACGAAAATATATGGATGACATATGTCCATTCCCCACGCCATTCCCTAATCGATTTGTAATTACCCGCAAAACGGGGAATTCCCTACATTGGCAACGCTGGAAATGAGAATTAACAGTACATATTAGTGAAATAACATACTGGCATCTACACATTTCGAAAAAAACTTCACTAGCGCGATTTAGGATCGTCGCAATGCGGGATCAACAAGGAACGACCGACGCGGGACGCATTACCAACTATTTCAAAGGGTATCGTGCATTATAATTCAAATTAGCAGATACGCCATTAAATACACCATTATTTCCATGAATTAATTTTATGGGTTCGGTGCGTTTGGTAGCTCACAGTTTCAAAGCTTGGATGTTTGTTTTTTAATTGCGCAAACATAGAAAATTCTGGATGGTTTTTGGGTCATTTATATAATTAAACAAAATAAATTATTGTGAATGAATGAATAGGAATAAATTAATTAATAAAAATATTTATTGCACTTAGTAAGAACACGAAGATACAATGAAAAGAACAAGGTAAAGTAGGCTGTTTTATCGCTATAAGCGATTTCTTACAGACAACCGGAGAGTAGAGGAAAGATTGTGTAGAAGGAAGTAAGTGCAGCAGATTACAAGAGAATGTTTACACACACATTATTGTGTATGTGTGTAGAATGTACATACACATGCACAAAAAATATGCTTTAAAAATTAAAACTTAATTTATTCAAACATTCAATACACGTTATTAATAAAAAATAATGAGTAATATAATATATATTATCATATCACAGTAGATCAGGACTCATTATAATGGTTTTCGTTTTAACAAAACAATTTTATTGCGAACATAATAAGTCCTATTTTTAATTGCACTAGCTTACTAGTACAAAATATTTCATATACAGCTAAGGTAAGTTCCGGTGCAGACAGGTAACAATGGCAGTTACCTAGTCTAGCCGGATTTGGGGGAGTAAGAGGGATTACCCTGAGGGTAACACTTTAACCGTTTTATACTCGTATGTAACAATGGTTCAACATTGTCAATGAATAAGAAGACAATGCCTATCTTATCCAGATTATTGGTTTACCAGTTGATCAACCCTGCTTTTCCTCGCATATATCGTTAGTCGATAGATGTCGTCGATAGATCTTTAAATTAACGCTAATCCCTAATTTTTGCTCTCTCCCACAGATATTTTAGCGAAGACAGCGAAGCAACGGTTCTTTGATCAAGTAAGGCACATTTTCAAACGAACTTTTGTCTCATATTTTACTATCTACCCAATATCTATTCAGTCAATATGTACCACAAATTGTATTAGGGAATCAAGTGACTAAATCGCATATATTCGCTTTAACACTAGTAGAAAATATTTCATACACAGCTAAGTTCCGGTGCAGACAGGTAACAATGGCTATTACCTAGGCTAGCCGGATTTGGGGGAGCAAGAGGGATTACCCTGAGGGTACTGCGGACTTGACTTGTATACGTGGACACTTGTAAAACTGTTGAACGTTGTCAATGACAGGAGATTCTTATCATATACTCTGTCATACGTCTGTTACTAGAATTTAACGGTTATACGCATCAACATATAACTTTTTTTTACTTTTTAAATCTACTCAAAGTCGGTGCTACTTATTTCAACTTAACAAGGTTTTGCAACGACCGAAAAAAATACGGTCGAATTGAGAACCTCCTCCTTTTTTTGAAGTCGGTTAAAAATAATACTATCTTGTGTTTTTTCCATATTAAATAAAATACTTATTAAAGAGTTTTAAATGCGGTTTATTATGCATTATTTTACATGTTCGTAACGACGGGTTAATAAACTATCATCCTCCCTTTGTCCCCTCCTCTTCCTGAAGGAAGACCATATCGCAGACATGGCTTGAAAGCCGGTATGGCAACTGCGATACTGATATCGTAGATGTTCATGGGCTGTGGTCAGTCACTAAACATTAGCTGAACCACACGTTACATAAGTAAGGTACTTATAAATCTATCTATGATTATCAGAATTTCTCAAATTTATACGGTAGTTTTGAATATGAGTGCGTTCAAACAAACAATGCTTTTCGTAAATTATAAATAACTTATGATTAAGTACTCGAGTGACCTTTGAATTAACAATAAGCATGCCTTCCTAAAGCCTTGTTTTTTGTAAATCTGTGAAATACGAAACAATAGAAAAACGTATGTTCAATAAAATAAATGTAACGTGAAAAAAATCATACAATGTTCATTTCCATTGTTCTAGTACAAAAGGATTAAGATTCACAATTCGCAGTATTCCTATATCAAAAATTACTTTGAGCCACAGAGCTTAAACAGAAATAGAGCGCGAGCCCGCTAGTATTAAATACAAAGATATAAGTGATTTTCATACGTCAAAGAAGGTGGTATGATAAAACTTGCTTAAATTAGTTTCTAAGATGTAAAATAACCACGAAAATTTCAAACCCATTGTTATCATATATATACCATTCCACTTCCATCCTCTTCTTGATCCTCCATTTGATATTGCAGATGTTCATGGGCTGCAGTCAGTCACATAAAATCAGCTGAACCGCATGCTCCGCTTGCCTGCTGTAACATTAAAAAAATCCTGAAGAATTTTAAAAGTTTAAAAGAGTATCGTCAAATTGTTTTTCATCTACTCCCGAAATATAGATTGTTCGGAAAACCGGCAGAAATCCATCTAATCATTCTAATGAAAGCCATTTTCTATGCAATAAGTAAACATTACTTCAATAATAAAACATACAATTCACACAATGTTCCAAAATTAAAAAAAAATACAAAAAACTTAGTAAAACGAATAAAATAAACTGCACTCTATACCTTAATAAAGTCTACACTTCTAGCTTACTTCATAAACTAACAGTCCATTAATACTATTGTGGTAACGTTTCCACATTTTTCCAGAGCATTCCAGGAATTCCAGGGATTTCAGAGCGCGTTCACTCCAGGAATGCAATGAATTTGGACTTGATTTCTTACATTGGATTGGTATATTCGGTGTTTTAATGATATATTTTCTGATATATTGAACATAGGTCTCTTATTTTTAAATAAATATAAATATACTTTATTTTATACTTTATTTTTATTTGATAATAGTTCTTTGAAGATTGAAAAAAGTTTTTTATATATCGGGGAAAAAATATGGCTTTAATTTTCAGAAGATCATGTTTTTTTTGTTGTTATCTATTAACACCAGTTAATAGATGGTGATTCTTATAAGTAAGTTCTCATAGTATGGGCTAAAAAAGCAATTCTTAAAAAAACACCCTTGAAATCAAATTTGTTTTTTCATTGCTGAGTACTTGAATTAACAGGAATTTCAAAAACTTCTTACCACGAAAATCCTTCCAAACAATATCCATCTCCAAGTTGAATTCGAATAGCCGATGTTAAATAAAAGTGTATATTGTTTCTGGTTGGTTGGCGACAAACGGGTAGGCAAAGAATCGGGACAGCTTGGGGGCTTATACACTCACCATTATTTAGGATTTTTGGGGATAAAAGGGAAAAAAATAATTTAAAATTCATATAATATTTAATACATATAACATTTAATAAAATTAAACATAGGTTAGTGTTATCTTAAACGTAAAATAGTTTCCCATGTTTTGCCTTCATTTTACGGTATTCAAAAATATGTAAAAAATATTATTAAGTTACGCTCTTTGTTAATTTTAAAAATAATCTTAGATACGTGAAATGTATATGCAATTTTTATGTAAATAAATTTGTATCAATGTAAAAATATGATCATTTTTTTAAACAAAATTTGGAATTCAAAATATCTATTTAAATTTCGAAGATTTTCTACACTAAATATTTTAAAAAGCTGGGTCATAAAAAAAACCTTTATTACATAAAACTTGTTTCTGACTGAAGATTTAAACGTTCGTAGTAATATATAGTTTATTATCGTAAAAGTCCATCAGAACATTTCACCAGTAAAATTTAGTCCCATTTGTCCTCAAATATGCAAACCTCATACACACCCTAGCTCTACGCAAACTAGACGGAAGATGGAAAAATAACGTAGTTTAACGTAGACAGGCTTTCAGGCCTTTGAGTGTAAACTGAGGACTAATTTACGATGTGACGGGACACTTCGCCGGCGTCTGTCAAGATTTGAATAAGAAATGAAAAAAAGAAATCAGGTCTTTTGTGGTCGCCGTAGTTTTGATGGAAGGTATTTATGAATGAGTGTTTTAAAGGATTTGAGGAAGAAAATACGAACTTTATTTGTACTATTATTTGGAGGTTTTATCTACTAACTTGGATAATTCATTTAAATAAGTTTAATAAGCAAATGTAATTATATTATCACTAATGACAAACAACAGTAAAAGTGCACCTTATTGTTTCTTTATCCGATTTTCTTTCATACAAATTTTATTTTGGCAATTACGTAGACAAAAAGAAAATCAAATATCTCCCCTGTATAATATTAGTACATTTTCTTGCAAAGGTACTAAACTATATAGGATGTTTAAATTGGCACAGCACTGCACACACAGAAAGCCAATTGATCGAACAATAGATAGATATTGTCGAAGTTGGCGCTTTGATCAAACTTGGGAAGTCATTGATCTGAGTTTACCAAGTATTTGTGGATTTGATACAATTCCAATAAGATGTAGGTGCATTCATGTACATATTGAAGATTGCATTTTCCTGTCATAAATAAATCGTCTTAGTTACAGCTAAGCCTCAGCAAAGCTTGTATGAAATTAGATATGTGATGGACATACATAAAAATACTTTTTTTTTGTAAACACATACGATAGATAAATGGACACCCAGATGGTAGAAAATTACAATGTTCGTCACAACATTATTTTCTACCCGTGGGAATCGAACCCAAACATTGTGATATCCACTGCGCCAATCGGTTATCAATTTTCTCGGTAACTCTATGCATCTGTCCAATGGTGAAAAAAATGTCCTTTTTGTGTTGAAACGTTACAAACAAAAATACAAAAACTCAGAGTCAAGATATCCCGGCAATTGTATGTTTATAGGTTTGAAAAACTTTGTCTGAAGATTTATAATATAGTCG
This sequence comes from Phoebis sennae, assembly GCA_001586405.1. Lineage (NCBI taxonomy): Eukaryota > Metazoa > Arthropoda > Insecta > Lepidoptera > Pieridae > Phoebis > Phoebis sennae. The sequence continues at coordinate 47,421 of LQNK01000104.1, forward strand.
TCAGTGCATAAATTAAATATGGTAATCTATACTAATATTATAAAGCTGAAGAGTTTGTTTGTTTGAACGCGCTAATCTCAGAAACTACTGGTCCGATTCGAAAAATTTTTTTAGTGTTAGATAGCCCATTTATCGAAGAAGGCTATAGGATATATCTCATCCCGATTTTCCCACGGGAGCGAAGCCCTGGGGCGCAGCTAGTTATGAAGAAAACGCAAACAAGATACAATAAGACATTTTCGTTTAACAGAGAAACAAATAAACTCTATTTTATTCGAGATTGAAACTTTAAGCCTGAATTCGCGGACAAGTTTCAAAGGATCTCATATGGAGGTAATATGATTTGTTAACCGACTTTGTAAGAAGGTAATGTCATTTTATCACAATATAACGTTTTGTTTTTAATTTGTTATTTTAACTATAACGTCCTTACGAAATACGAAATTCATACTATGTATAGTGTAATATGTAAGACTGGGAGCGAAGCATTTCACGATTGGGCCAAACTTGGACTAGTGAGACCACCCCCCAGCAGTAGATCGGCGTGAAGCAGTATTGCATTATGTTTCGTACGGTGAGCGAGGGTCCGGAGGCCTGTATTCCCATCCCATTCCCCTCGACTTGACTGCCTCGTTGGTCTTGTGGTTGCATCTTTGACTACAGATCGAGGGGTCCCGGGTTCGATTCCCGGGTGGGGCCAAGAAAAAAAAATGTTATTAGGATTTTTCTGACAGAGAAATCATAGTAACAGCCCTGAGTTTGGAAGTTGGCGGTGTTGGAACACCCCCGTGCCTCGGAGAGCACGTAAAGCCGTCGGTCCTGCGCCTGAACTCTCACCGGTCGTGTCGGTCTGCCGTCCCATCGGGCTATGAGAGTAAAAGGAAAAGAGAGTGCACCTGTGTTCGCGCGTATACTTGTGCACTATAATATCTCCTGCGCAGCTGGCTAGCCTCTGTTGAGATTGGCCACCATGGCCGAAATCGGTCTGGGGAGCTATTATTCCATTCCCCTCCCGTCCTGTTCAACTCTTCTCCCAATTTCCTATTATTAATTCTCACCATATAGGTAAGAGCCCCCTTCCTTCAATCCTCCCAAAACCTCTACGACACTTTGACGTTGTAGGTGTTCATGGGCTGCGGTCAGTCACTTACCATCAGGTGAACCGCATGCTCCGCTTGCCTGCTCTAGCATAAAATACTCTTCTTCATTAAAAAAAAAAAAAACAAACAAATAATTTCTTAATTTTCATTTGTATTGTCCTTTTTCTTTTCTTTTGTATTGTTTCTATTTTAATGTATTTTTTACATGGTCTTGTGTGTGAATAAATGTTTATTTCTTTCTTTCTTTAAACAATCACCAGTTACCCAAAGACTACATTTTAGTTTTTTAAGCTAGTTAATGTTATACATACCCAAACTAAATTTATATTAAAAGACAAACAAACAAAATCAACCTAAAGCGAAGTTTGAAGCGTTTCACCTAAAACGGGAAAGGACAACTTTCAAAGGATTTCATATCGAGCTAATGTGATTTGTTTACCGACTTTAAAAGTGGGAAATGTTACCATTTTGTCGCACGAATAAAATGTTTTAAATATATTTTATTATTTTCAATAATAGTTGTTTATCTATGTAATAAATTATTATTAGTTAATGTAAATAAAAATAGTAGATTAAAGAATAAAAGGCAGATGGAGTGTGCCGAAAACTCGAGGGACACTAATTAACCCTCTCTATATTTTTTCTATTTGCTTTTGAATTTTGTATTTGCTTTCCGGCCTCACTCGAGTCTTCGGCGCAGTCCATCTGCCTTGTAATTAATCTGTGACTAACAGTACTTTATTTTCAATATTAGTGCGTGTGTGCGGTAGACATAGTTCCAATAAAATTATATTCTGAGAGGGTCGTTTTTGGGGAGGTTTTTGAGGCAAGCTGAAAACTTGTATGATGCTTCTACTATTATACCCCCACATGAAACTGCAGACCTGGCTGGTGAGTAAAAAGAAACTACTACGTTATTTATTGTAATATTAATTTGGCTGAGTATGAAATATGTCAATGTCAACGTAAATAGGGCACAACAGTTTTGGATAAAATTTAGAACAAAGACAGATCACTAGTTTAATTAATCCTTAGTTCCTCACTTCCGTACTAATATTATAAATACGAAAGTAACTCTGTCTGTGTGTCTGTCTCTTCTTCACGTTTGAAGTTCTGAACCGATTTGGATAAAATTTTGTATAGATTGTTTGAAACCCGTAGGACATAGGGGAATATACTCGGGTAAAACCGCAGGCATAGCTAGTAAATAATATAACTCATCTGTTTGTAATGCAGGCAGCGTCGCGGTTTTAAGCAGTTATATATAAAACTGAGTACAAAATGCCTTATCATACTAAATATATGGAAATGCTGAAAATTTGTGCTTCGTAAGTTAAAGTTCTTCAACCAACAACAAAGCTATAATATGAAACTTATTTATTGCTATTATTCGTTAAATTTTTTTACTTATTTATTTATTATTGTACAATAGAAAACGAACTAGTGGCTCGCTCTGAGTTAAACCTCGTAAATTATACCATACATGATACCATACGTATCATAGATGCCTTACCGGCTTGAAGAAAATAGATGAAGGGAGGATTAATGATGGGAATTTAGGAGAGAAGTAGAACAGGATGGAAGAGGAATGGGATGGGAATACAGGCCTCCGGGCTCACCGTATGAAACACCGTGCAATGCTTCACGCCACATGTTGATGTAATCTGATTAGCTTTTAATTTTTCCCAAATAATAATAAATACATATTCCTGGAAATTTGAGACTACGCCATCTAGTCGCAACTAAGCAAAGCTTGTACTATGGAAACTAGATAACTGATAGACATACTTTTTTTGTAAATACATACTATAGATAGATTAACACCTAGAGAGTAGAAAGTAACAATTTAATCACATAATAATTTTCTACTCGTGAGTATCGAACCTATACAAACAAAGCTATATTATGATATAATTTTCATGAAAATTATATGATGGCATGATGGCACCCATCATGGGGCATTTTGTGCGTACATTTGTCGCATCAAAGCGTCTTGTTTTTCTTGTTTCTAAATTATAATTTTTCTCTTTCCCACTAACATTAGCATATAAGACTTTTTACTAATAATGGATCTATATTATCCGACCTTAAAATGAAAATAAATAAATCGTTTTTGGTTTTTCTTTCCGTAATCTGTACATATAATAAAATCGTAGACTAGCCGTGTCTGTACATTTAATATTTTCAAGAAAAAAATTGTGTGTCGTGTTTCATTTGTGATTCTAAACTCGAAACAATGATTTTTAGAATTTTTGTCTGTTTGTCTGTTTGTCGGGCGTTTGTACGCAGTCAACTCCGAAACGGCTTAACCGATTTAAATGCGGTTTTCGTATTTATTACGGCAAGTCCCCCGGAGGTTTTAGTGTTTATTTCATTCAAATCGGTTAAAAAATAAAAAAGATATGAGGGTTCAAAGTTATCCATCAAAACACATCATCAATGCGCGTAGGTACATTCAGTTGAACCTTTTTAGTTGTTGTTTGCACAGTACTTTTTAATGAAAAATAAAGCCTTCTTTTAATCTCCAAAGTAGATTATGATCATGGCGGCCAATCACAACAAAGACTATCCAACGTGCAGAAGTTATTATTTGCGTCCATAAGCAAGAATGCGTTAAATGCGTGCAGACCTACAAGTCTCTTTCATTCTAGAAGTATACGACAGATACCGGAAATGTAAATATTTTGCAAAAAAATATAAGAGAATTATTAGGATTATACAAGCATGAACAGTGACACTTTTGTTATATTTCATTTAGGATATACTTCGGACTTAAAAAATAACAGTTATTAAATCGTAAAGATTGGACAGTTCTTTTTAAATAAAATAGATGTTTATAAATCGTTAAAATTGTCCTACCACTTCTACTTCGAAAATCCACAAAGTACAGAATTGTGTAGCCCACGCGTGCGAAGCCGCGGGCGGAAAGCTAGTATAGTATAAGTATCAAGTTTTGTGAGTGAGTTTTTATTTTTATAATTTAGATTATTTCTTTGAGTCTTATTCTTTCTTTCTTTCTAAATAAATAAAAATATCCTAGCCTTAGATACATTTCGAGGTTTACCACAGACATAATAACGTTTTAAGTAGCCATGTTTAACATCGGCTTAACTCGAAAAAGTACGAATTTGCGAAGAAACGCCGCTTGAAAACATTTCGCGAATACTTGTGGATTTGATGAGCGTATGCTTTCAAGGTTAGTCGTCTTTACAAATCTATGTACTAGAAAAAATTGGATTCTTTTATATTTGCTTAAGAATGGCCGAAATTCAACACTTTTTAATAAAAAATGTAACCGACATACGTAGTTTCTTGAAGGCCTTAAATCTATACATATAATAAAATCGTAGACTAGCCGTGTCTGTACATTTAATATTTTCAAGAAAAAAATAGTATTTCGTGTTTCATTTATGATTCTAAACTCAAAACAATGATTTTTAGAATTTTTGTCTGTTTGTCTGTTTGTCGGTTTGTCTGTTTGTCTGTTTGTCTGTTTGTCTGTTTGTCGGGCGTTTGTACGCAGTCAACTCCGAAACGGCTTAACAGATTTTAATGCGGTTTTCGATTATGTATTATGGCAAGCCCCCCGGATGTTTAAGTGTTTGTTTCATTCAAATCGGTAAATAAATAAAAAAGATATGAGGGTTCAAAGTGATGCATCAAAACATCATCAATGCGCGTAGGTACACTGGAGTTGAACCTTTTTAGGTGTAGTTTTACCTTTTAATGATAAATATAGCTTTCTTTTAATCTCCAAAGTAGATTACGATCATGGCGGCCAATCTCATCAAATACAAACCGACATGCAGAAGTTATTATTTGCGTCCATAAGCAAATATGCGTTAAATGCGTGCTAACATACAAGTTTCTTTCATTCTAGGAGTATACGACAGACGTTGAAAAAGTAAATAATTTGCAAAAAAATTATAAATGAATTATCAGAACTATACAAACATGAACAGTTGTTATATAGAAGAGTCTAACAAGAACTTTTGTTATATTTAATTTAGGATATACTTCGGACTTAGAAAATAACAGTTATTAAATCGTAATTATTGGATAGTTCTTTTTGAATAAAATAGATGTTTATTAAAGGGATTGACGAGATATATTTACAAACGTACTACGTACGTTCTAAATCGTAAAAAATGTCATACCACTTCTACTTCGAAAATCCACAAAGTGCAGAATTGTGTAGGCCACGCGGGCGAAGCCGCGGGCGGAAGGCTAGTTAATAATATGCATCGAAATAATAATTCCTCGATTCAAAATTTAAATTTAGGAAGTTCGTGTAAATTTAAAATTCATCTTCATCACTTAATCGAAAGTTACACCAAATTTTATCAAAATCTGTTCAGTAGATACGGCGATATTGGCACACAAACATATAAACTCAGGCAAGCGTGGCATGCGGTTCACCTGATGTTGAGTGACTGACCGTAACCCATTAACATCTACAACATCAAAGTCTTACAAATGCCATACCGGCTTGAAGGAAAGGGAGGGGATAATTAGAGCATTAATGATGGGAAATTGTAAGAGGAGTAGAACAGGATGGAAGAATATATTGTTAGGAATTGTTTTCAATGATAC
>LQNK01000104.1:66182-114962 GCA_001586405.1 Phoebis sennae
TCAGGGCACAGAAGGTCGATGAACTTGCCCCCAAATTGATATTGATCAGACGAATTTAACATCCACCCCATGCCCCAAAAGGCGACAGGACACTTGACCAAGACAGATATAAATGTCAAAATACAATTGGCTATTAAGGTTTATTAAAAATAAAAACATAAATGCGTGGGATAAGTCATATGACTTTTTTATGACTCATAGGACACGATCTAGACTAGTTTTGACACACGTACCATTTTGACCATATATAGACGATATAAAAACATGTCATCTTAATTTAATCTCGTTTACATTCCTACAAACAATACCAACCCCTGATATTGGACACCAACGAGCATTAAATCCGGGAATATATACTCATCTTAATATGGCCATACATTCGTCTATAAAATATTGCATGATCTTATAATAATAATTAACGTCATAAAACTATAGATGTGGTTATTAGAGGTTTCAAATTAACTTCATAATACTATAAATTAGCTTCTTAGCGGTTTGTACCACAGTAATCAATTACTTCTCCGTGGTTCACACGTCTTGAGCAGCGGTGTGAAGGCTAGCGGATGTGGCTTTAAGATGGAATTGCTAAAAACTACTCATTACATTATTTGGAAATACAATGTCAATAGATGCCGTCACGTACTATTTAATTGATTAATCTGCAAATATACAGAACCCAAAAAGTTAATAGACGTCCACAAATTAAGAAAAACATTTTTTTTTTCAATGACAAATATAATACAATAATTTATAAATAATGGTATAATCAGGCAGTTAATAATAAAGTTATGACTATAACGACTGATTTATTAACGTGTTTATTTAATTTACAAAACAATAAATATTTATATCTTTTACACGTACGTTATGACTTTGGAAAAATAACAAGATAATTATACTCTAGCAAATCACTTGAATCTATCAGTAAAACGGAACCGAGTACATCAGATAGTCATAGGAATGTTTTGCGGAACTTATCGCGAATCTTAAACCAAAACCTAGAATTCAATGATCTTTGGAGTTAAGGAAATAAATGGGCGATTGTGTAAAATTGTAAATATACCATATTATCCTGAAAATGCATAAGTGTAAAGATATCATTTGGAATGATGAACGATATTTTGAATTTATATAAAAATTTAACAGCATAATTATAAGCTTGCAAATCACGTGAATCTATCAGTAAAACGAAACCGAGTACATCAGATAGTCATGGGAATGTTTTGCGAGGGTTATCACGAATCTTAAATCGCAAACCGTGGCGCAAACTCATTAGTCGTCAGTAATTAGTTAAATAGCTAAGTCAACAGTTTGCGGTTTAGGTATACTTGAACTTGCTTAGAACTCAATGGCCTTTGTATTAAGGAAGTAAATGGGAGGTTTTTAAACCGATATGTTTTATTAGTGGCTGAAAATCGATATAATACAAAGTGAATAAACGACATTCTTTTGAATGTTGTTAATCAATCATCGAAATGAGAACCTTCTCCTTTTATCACAATAATTTTTATATCACCTGTATTGATTATTTTACTAGTAACATCAAAAATATACATTATGTATGTAAATATTTTTTTACTCTGGTAATGAGACAAAAATTATTAACTCCAAACAGTCTTATGGGCCTCCGTATAATAATTAAATTATATCAACTTTTATTTTTCTATGCATATCTTTCACCATAAGCAAAAACGCCATCTCCATTAACAAATCAACACGAAGTTAATAAAATAATTCGTATCTCAATTCGCGACATACTCTATTACGTTATCCATAAATATCTATCATGGCTTTATTAACAGACTCGTAAACAGACCATAAGGATAATGATTATAACACACTTATAAGTATTTATTAATGCTATTTTAAACAACAATATTAACATACAACACACAATTAATTATCGCTAACGATCTTTGTGACAAAAGTCACCAAGTTCGTGATAGTTCGCGGGTCACGTTAAGTAAGATTACCTCGAACGAGTATCCAGTGAAAGTTGTGACATAACACTCAGTTCCCCGTGTTATGCTGCAAACTGGTATCATATATTAATGTTAAGGTAAAGGGACTTATGTGTTCCTATTCACTATCAAATTACGTGTTCATTGTAGTCCAACATTGTAAATGATGACGTTTACTCATTCGACGATTTTATCCTGCTACTTCTTGAGGAATATTTGCGTGATTTATAACTATAGCACAGATAATATAATACTATACTATAGTGTCCCTTACACTAAAGTAGTAGTTTCCTCAAGAAGATAAATATCGATATTTATGAACAACTCGGTATCCCCTTTTTAATGTCACTGAACAATTTCGTCAGCTAAAATAAAATCTAAACTGAAACGTTATATTGTTGCTACTTCCGTGATCTTGTATTGCTTGACATTTAGTGCCCAGTGATTTAACAATTAATGTACTTGAAGAACGAGTTCAATATGATCACTGTTGTATATTTAAATTCTTGGCACTCCCTTTATCTAAGTCCATTATTTTGGTAAATAAGAAAAAAAACTAAAGTAGATCTATATGCAACTAATTCTTATATCTACACAAGGTTTTTTTTTTTAAAAATATCCTCAATTTCAGTTATAAAACGCTAACATTGTAATATCTAAAAAAATATATCTAAAACACATAATTAATAGATAGAGTGGTTCAAGAGGATAGTTTATATGTAGGTACCTATATAACATGCATAATATATTACTTGCAAAGCCGGGGCGGATCGCTATTATAATATAAACGCAAAATCTGGGAAACGAGTTTGATAATAAAACAATCTATAATATCTTGTTCTATGATAATATTAAAATTAAATTCACGTGTACTTTTTGGGCATCTTCCTCACACATTGTTCAAAAGATTAATAGATATGACTGCCACATACCACTATTAAAGAGTTAGATTTATAGGCATAATCGTAAGTGAAAGTCTTCTGAATAATTTCAAGCCATTGTTTTGATTGTAAGCGTAATCTGAATGTTTCATGGTTTATCAGAATAATTAATTGTCTATGTAGCAACTCTAATTAATATAATACTTTCTTTTTGTTTTTTATTGTTACATGACTTTTTATTAACTCAATAAGTATCTTATTGTCTACTATAAAGAGGAAAACTTTGTTTGTTTGGTTGTAATGAATAGACTCAAAAACTACTGAATCGATTTTAAAAATTCTTTCACCAATCAAAACCTGCATTATTCACGAGTAACATAGGCTATATAACATTATGCAACGGGAGCGAAGCCGCGAAGCTCAGTTAGTTCTGAATAAACATTAACATGTTATAAAAACACTCTATTGTAGATGATGTTTCAACTATATTTTTGTTACAGAAATGTGAAGGACTAGCTTGCGCATACATAAGATCAGCCCCTACAAGAAATTTGGACTCGTGCAAGTTTGGTAAGTAAAAATATACACAATTTATATTTATTAAGTACAACAGTATAGATAAAAGATAAAAATATACACAATTTTTATTTATTAAGTAAACAGTAAAACAGTGTAGATTGATATTTCTTTATTTATTTTTATTGGCTCGTTCACAGTTAATACATTGAAATAGACAAAACGTGGTATAAATAATTTAGAACTTAATATACTTACACAATTTAAGAATAAGCACTGCATGCAAGATATTGGTAAAATTAAATAAAGGTGAACATAGTGTAGATTGTTGAATATTATTCCATTGTTAACAATTTAATAGGCCTATTGTTTTGTAAGCGTTGTATGTTCAACACATAAAATTATTATTATTTTTTTTTTTACTTTTATTTACTTGTCACACCGATTTCATAATTAAATGTCTATTAATTTGCTTAAAGTCTAATATTAACTGTGATAATTGCATTTGCAATGCTATTTGTGAATTAAAACCAAAACTACTTATATAATATTTCATCATGCAGTTTAAATCATTACTTATTTATCTATACTAATATTATGAAGATGTTAGATTTGTTTGTTTGTCAGTTTGTATTAATTAGGCTCTGAAACTACAGCACCGATTTGGATCAAATTTTATACAGAGATTCTTTGAAACCCCAGAAATGACAATGGAGTTTTATCGGGATATACACGCAGGAAAAAGCGCGGAGCACGGCTAGTTTAAAATAAAATTTTAAATTAAGAAGCATGGATAAACCTATTATTAGTTTAGGCGTAGATCCTTTGAAGAAATCGAGTCTTATACTAAAGTACTTAATAGTTATTTACACTTCTTTTGATTGGCGCAGTGGATACAGAAATAGTCTATTGCACCAGAATTATGGTATGATGAACATTTTAATTTTCTACTGTCTGGGTGATCAAATATCTATAATATGTATCTATTTACAAAAAAATATGATTAAGTATGTCTATCAGTTATCTAGCTTCCATAGTACAAGTTTTGTTTAGTTTGGGACTAGATTGCGTTGTATTAAATGTCCAGGAATATTTATTTATTTATTTAATGTTTTGTCACAGAACACAGAGAGCAGATGAACCTCGCCACGGCGGTGCTGGACGGGTCCGCGCTATACGGAAGCTCGGAGAAGGAACTGCGCTCGCTGCGGCTGTACGACGCCGGCAAGATCGACCTTGCGTCGTGTCGAAAGTGAGCCTTCACATTCTCACGTTTCATCTCACGGATGTTCCTAAATATAGTGTTTCAATTATAATAGTCACGGATTGTAACGCGGCGTGGGTAGGATGTAAACTTTTCGAAGTTGAAGACGCGTAAGGTTGCAAACGAGATTTGAGACGACGTGACTTCTTTGAAACTATACTAATATTATAAAGAGGAAACTGTCTTTTTGTTGTTTGAATATAAAAATTACTGGGCTGATCAATAATTTAAACATCATTAGAAAACTATGAATAACAATGAATAATGTAGGCTATTTAACATTATAACATAAACTCAGCCAATTTAGAGGCCACTTAAAATGATTAATAGTTAATACTATACTATCTTTGGTTTTTACCTATGTCCAAACAATAGTAATTTCAATAATCTAGGAATTCCAGTCCATTCTATTTCGTCATAGAAATGTATTGTATGCTAACAAAGCCTATTGAGCCTTGCAGTGATTGCATTCAATCGGAGATATCTATCCATGCCAATATGCCATATATCACCATTTTATCTAGTACTATTACTATGGCTATTTGACTGATGTTGAATTTAAAATTGACAGACTATTTTTGTGTAAAATTTAAGTTCTAACTAGTCTCGAATCATTATACCAATGATAATATATTTTTATTCTTGTATTAATTGCCACTAACAAATACTGTAGATAATTTAAATAGTTTAGATAGATTTCACTTTCATTTGCTTGATCAATTTTACGTAAGCCTTCTTCACCAAAAATATTTCCTAGTTTAAAACTAATTGATTGATTGACAACAGTGTAACCACCTTGCTAAGCATCAAGCTATATCTATAAGGCTTATAGACCTGTAAAGCTGACTTTTAAGGAACTAATTTTTAGATGGTTATACGATCGTCCTTATTTTTGTTATTAATCCAAAATTGTTTTCATAGATGCAACGATGGATCCCCAGCGGCGCCTCTATACAAGGCCTTGTTATCGGAACACAACCGCATCGCTGGAGAACTGTACTCATTGAATCCTTTCTGGGAAGACAACGCGCTATTCTTGGAGAGCAGACGAGCGCTTGCTGCGATTATACAACACATCACTTACAATGAATTCTTGCCTGTTTTGTTGGGAGAGGTAAGTGTTGATTATTACGTAATAGTGTATGGTGGATCATGTTATGTTTGGTAGAGACTGGAGAGTAATACTCTGTGAATTACTACACTGAGAGAGACCGTTATGTTGGAAGAGGTAATGAAATGTTGGTTTTTAACTTCCCGAAAAAAAAAGATTATCAAATGGGGGCTTTTTTATCTGTAAAATAATTTGATGTGAGTCAAATTAAAACTAACCTGACTACATCGGGAAAGTCATGTCTGAGAGGATTATGTTCTTGTAAAGCTGGCGAATCATCGCTGATCCTTTCTCTTTCTTTTGAATCCAAATTGCAATAAACGAAACGTGCTAAAAGCAAAACAAACGCAAGATTATTTATCTTACAAAGTTGCCAAATCAAAATACAACTTTCATCTTAATTAATAATTTATTCAAACTTAACGAAATTATCGTCTTATTTATAGCTGGCAATAAATTTCCGTATATTATTAGTACAAAGCTCGAGCCGATAAAGATGTTAAATTAATTATACACAGTAGTTAATCAATTGACTTACCGTAACGCCTTTGTAACATGATATTACGGAACTTATATGACATATGATTCTTTTGGTATTATTACATCATGACACACTTTTTATGCAAAATTTTTATTTGTATGTTAACGAAACTCGTTTTTGCAAAAAGAAATGATATAAGTAATATCATTTTATGGAGATATAAATTACTTTTCTGGCTCTTTTATCTTTTTTAATAGTAATTAAGAAATGCTCATTAATGTGGTATTTCTTATGTACTTATTGAATTTTGGGTAATTTTGACTCATATAGAATGGCTCGCTTATTTAATGGCTAAAAACACATATCCTTTTTTTACTTTAAATTAATCGTAAAATGTATTTTTCTCAGGTTGGAATGGCAAAGGCTGAATTAAAACTGACGTCACTGGGCTTCTGGCGCGGCTACTCGAGCGCGAACCGCGCGGGAACGTACGCCGAAATCTTGTCCATTGCACCCATCTTCGATGCTATGATGAACGAAAAATTGGTAAATACATTATATTAGATAATATTTCACTATATTATGTCGATTTTACTGTACTTTATTTTTATTAACTAACTTGTGTAAACGTAAAAGACTATATTATAATATTACTTTTATAAACTTACTATGTATAAAATTAAATATAAATATCAGAAGAAAACTTTTTTTTGTTTGTTTGGATGTAATGAATAGGCTGAAAAACTACAGGACCGATTTTAAAAAATCTTTCACCATTCGACTGCTACATTATCCACGAGTAACGTAGGCTATATTTTATAGGGTATATATATAACATAGTGCTAAGGGAGCGAAGCCGGGCGGACCAGCTAGTAAAAAATATAGGACTCATGTCTAAATATAAAGCATGTTAATAAGGAATTGAACATTTTTCGGCGCCTGACAAACAAATTCACGCAAATTTCCTTACAGGTAAACACAACGATATCTCTCAAAGACCTGATCCAAGCAAGTGCTCACAGCGTATCCCGGCTCCCGGCCTCCGCTCAGTGGGATCTCAACAGGAACCGCGATCATGGAGTACCTTCATACCTGAGGGTGTTGAGGATGTGCGAACCGATGTTGTCCGTGAAGTCGTATGCCGACTTTGAAAAGCTGGGCTTCAGTAGGTCGCAGCAAGAAATGATCGCTGATATGTATAGGTAAGTCAAATGAATATATAAATAAAAAAGCTAAGCCAGACCTTTTTAGGATACCTACGTTTTTGAAATAAAAAACGATTTTCATTCTCAAAATTTGTCTTAAATTTTTAAGATTTGCCAAACTTGTAAGATTTAGTACCCGATATGAGTGTCTAGGTTTCTAGAAAAATTAAGATTACAAGTCATTAACTTTCACATAACATTTCTATTTTTTAACAATTTTCCCTAACTGTTGTATTAATATTTATACAATTTACAATTTTATTTCAGAAATGCTGAAGACGTCGAATTGTTAGTAGGCGGTGCTATGGAGAAGCCCGCTACTGGAGCTGTCATTGGCTCCACTTTAGCTTGTGTATTGGCCTTGCAATTCGCCAACTTGAAAAAGAGTGATAGGTAAGTTTGTTAAATATAAAATGACGATGCAGATACAATATAAACATCTTTAACTTCCTATAGAATAATAAAAGAACTCAAAACATATGTAATGCAGCAAAAATTGTAAAAAAAGTTTTAAATTTTTTGTAATGTGAAAATTTTTATCCATGTCTATACACAATTAAGAAAACATATTCTATTTTCAGATTCTGGTACGAAAACGATATTCCACCATCATCCTTCTCACCGGAGCAATTGGGGGCTATCAGGAAGGTCTCTCTGGCGGGATTACTGTGCGCCAACGATGAGCTGGTCAAGAATATTCAACCCAAAGCTTTCGTCAAGGAAGATCCTTACTTGTAAGTGTCCTTAATAAATGTTTTATATGAAATGTATTTCTCTATAGAAGTATTTTAGTATAGCATTATTGGAAATTAAATAAAAGTTGTAACTAAAGAGTGATTCCTTTAGTATATATAATAAATAATAATGTGGTATAGCTTCTTAAACTAAATGTGGTGTAACAATGTTTCTGTTTGAAATACAATATCAACAAGAAAAGAATACTGAACTTTATCATGCATATTTTTACATGTCATTGGTCTTTTTTTTCTTTATCTTTATAATGTTTTAGACCAATGAAATTTCGTCTATTTCCAGAAATGCCGGCCAACACTGCTCCCAGCACAGCCGTCTAGAACTTTCCGCGTGGAAGGACGACAGCGGAGCCCGGGCTGCCGAGAGATTGTCGCAGGACACCCTCGCTGCTGCACTGGAGAAGGCCAAGCAAGAGATGGCTGATCGGAAGAAGCTGGAGTACATGCTGTGGGAGTCTCGTAAGTACCATCTGGCTTACGTATTTAAGGTGGATTTAAAATAATTGGGTGACTTTAATGCAGAACTTACTGTATCGAAACACGTAATAATATAAGTTGTTCACTGGAGGAGTTCCAGAATAATCCGATAAAAATAAGCTAATATATATGCAAATGCATGGTTATCAATAGGCTAAAATCTCTTTTTTGTTTTTTGTGTCAGTTAAGCCTGAATCATGAGTTTGACGCACGATGCGAAATAACAACAGCGAATACTAATAATCTTTATAATCATTCACATCACCAATTTGTTAGTGAGAGTGAGATTATGAGTTATTATTTTTATGTTTGTGTAACTTATATGTACTTATGCTAATTATGTTTCACATTGTTTACTCATTGCCGTTTTCTTTATTTTTATAGAGGGTGGTGCCGACCCCAAGTCCCCGGTGGGAACAGCCGCGTCTTTCTCCAAAGCGAACAAATATGCTTTAAAACTGGCTAACACGTCTCTCTTCTTTGAATTTGCCACTAATGAACTACTCAATTCTATTAATGGGTAAGTGTACAATGTTATTGTGTTGAAATTTAAAATGAAAAAAAAAAATTATGAATATAATGCATGTAGGTGAGCTCATTTAAATCAGTCAACGCTTTATTTCAAAAGTTGTATTTCTATATCAATGAATATTTTTAATATGAACGAAGTCGTCGGTAACTGTAAGTTACATAATAAACATCCCAATATCCATTTTTTACATAATACAACCTTATTGAAAAAATAATAATTTTATAAAAATAAAAAAATGTTTTTTTTTTAAGTGGTTCTCTTTTTTTGGGAACAAAGTTCTTCAAACCTAATTTAACTAATCTAATCTTTCAGTCGCCGCCGCAAGCGTCAAGTCTTCGACGACTCCCTCGGCTTCGGATCATCCAACGAGTTCGTAGATTCTCTCCAATCAGTGGACGTCAGCAGCCTCCTCGGGCAGGACCAGCTCGGTCCGGTGATCGAGCCCCAGTGCGATGACGCAGGATCCTGTGACGCGAGCAGCCCCTTCAGGACGTACACGGGTTATTGTAATAACCTGAGGAACCCCAATTTGGGCAAGAGTTTGACGACGTTCGCGAGATTGTTGCCGCCGGTGTATGAAGATGGTAAGTTCAACAAAGAACCAACTATTTATTTTTTTATCAAAAACCTTAAACTAGAAGTTCACAATAAATTGCAATAGCAGTATCAGGTTTAAATTTTAATTCGGATCGCAACTGGCATCTTAGCTAGGTCACAAAGTGACCTGTGTTAAAGATGTCAGTCCATTCCCAATGGTAGAAAAAAACTGCTTAGGTATATGTTATACAAAACTAAGATTGTATGTGATATTATATTAATTAAACTATGTATAGACTTTATTTTTTTTTTCACTCTGAGGTACTAACTTAATATCTTTGCGATGCTGAAACCCCGAATTATTTTAAATACTAATAACACTATTTTAGGAAGAAAATACTTAAATTTTAATGTATTTCAACTCCTTACTGAGAATAATCGAATGAGTAAACTTACTTTTTCCACTGTTTCAATGACCTGAAGCGCGTTTGGAATCTTTCTCAAACGAAAAAAAAAATAGAGAACTAAAAAAAATATCGTAACATACCGTAATAATATGAATGCATTTTGATGTTTCTTCTAAAAAGTAGATATATATTTTTTTTCTTAGGTGTAAGCCGTCCCCGCATCAACTCAGTAACAGGAACGCCGCTGCCGACGCCCCGCATCGTGTCCACGGTGATCCACCCCGACATCTCCAACCTGCACACGCGCTACACGCTCATGGTCATGCAGTTTGCGCAGTTCTTGGACCACGAGCTTACTATGACCCCTATACATAAAGGTTAGTAATGTTTTAAACAAGATAATATACTAAGTGTATTTGCTTTTTGATAGAGTATATAATGTCAATAGATTATGTAGCATAACAAAAAACAATATTTTTATTAATAGTAATTAATTTATTTTGTTAATGTTACTATTACTAACATTAACAAAATAAATTAATTATCCATAAATAACTTGAATTTATTAAAATTCAAGTTATTTATGGATATGGTGAATTAATTCATAATATTTAAAATCTATAAATATGTGCCTGCAAAAAATATGGATGAAGGTAGTTGTTGATTTCAAAGAATTTATCAGATTAAATGATATTTATAATAATTGTCTTAAATATTATGAATAGTTAGTAATAAAAGAAAATAGTTCAAAACTCGATAAATGATACGAGAACTTACAAATGGACGCAACAATGATAGATATAAATCTAACACCGATTATCTCAATACTAATCTATTCTACGTTATTCCCTCAGGTTTCCACGAGTCGATCCCGGACTGCCGTTCCTGTGACTCTCCCCGCACCGTGCACCCCGAGTGTAACCCGTTCCCAGTGCCACGTGGTGATCACTACTACCCTGAAGTCAATGTTACGTCTGGAGAACGACTCTGCTTCCCCTTCATGAGAAGTTTGCCTGGACAACAGCAACTCGGTAAGTTCATAGTTTTCTATAGCACATACTCCGTACAGCCTGAGCGTAACACGTTCCGGGTATAATGTAGTAATAACCTGAATTGAATGACTGTGATTCCCTTTCATGAAAAGTCTGCCTGGACAACAGCAACTTTAAGTTTGCTTTATTTAATATTTAACGATCCACGTTTTTTTGGCTACGAATCTTAATGGATTAGTAGATCTACCCAGACAGAAATGGTTGAAACTGTCCCGTATGTGGTACGCGATTACAACAAATATGTTACAAGTATGAAGAAAATTTTGAGTTAATCAATACACTTAACTGTAGAATATAATATATTAAAATAAATAAATAATTATTCCTGGACATTGAACACAACGCCATCTAGTCCTTAACTAAGCAAAACTTGTACTATGGAAACTAGATAACTAATACACATACATAAATATACTTTTTTTGTAAATACAGACATACTATAGATAAGTAAATTAACACCCAGACAGTAGAAAATTACAATGTTCCTCACATCATAACTTTCGGGATCGAACCTACACCTTCTGGCGTGACTGCGCCGACCGAGCAGTCGGTTTATATAACAGCAATTATAATTATTTCTAATATATCTGTGTGAAGTTAGTTATATCCATAGACTTGAACCATTGTTTTTTCGTTAATTGCTCATTTCTTTCGTCATGTTCCAGGACCCCGTGAACAAGTGAACCAAAACACGGCGTTCCTGGACGCGTCGGTGATCTACGGCGAGAACCCGTGCATCGTGCGCAAGCTGCGCGGCTTCAACGGCCGCCTCAACGCCACCACCAACCCGCTCAACGGCAAGGACCTGCTGCCGCGCTCCGACAACCATCCCGAGTGTAAAGCGGCCAGCGGCTTCTGTTTCATTGCTGGTGAGTGCGTAGAACTGAACAAATGGTAATGTATATGAGAATAGAATAGAAAACACTTTAATACACACAGACATAGACAGAAGAGACATACATGAAAAGAATAAAAAAAAACAAGTGCTCTAGCTTTATCGCTAAAGAGCGATATCTTCCGATATATTTTGATCGGGGGATCGGAATAACAAACATGATGTTGAAGACATCTCTGTCTGGAGTAAAAAATTATAAATGTATGTTTTTAAGAAATAAACCACCTACCTTTTACTGGAATTTCGGATCAATGTGTAGTATCTATACCTATACAAAATTTCGTCAAAATCCGTTCAATAGTTGCGGTGTTATTGACACACATATTTGTGTGACCAACCAAATCTATCCAAACTTCTACACATCCCCACACCCAAACTTTCACAGTAATAATAATAGGAATACGTTTCACAGGTCATTAAAATAAATAAAATAAATAAATTACAGGTGACGGTCGTGCCTCCGAGCAGCCCGGCCTGACCGCCATCCACACGATGTTCCTCCGCGAGCACAACCGCATCGTGGAGGGCCTCCGCGGCGTCAACCCGCACTGGGACAGCGACCTGCTGTTCGAGCACACGCGCAGGATCATGGCGGCCGAGTTCACGCACATCATCTACAACGAGTTCCTGCCCAGGCTGCTGTCCTGGAACGCCGTCAACCTGTACGGCCTGAAACTGCAACCATCTGGTGAGTACATTATAATAAACGGCCTCGAGTAGACTGACCTCACCATTATCTACACGATGTTCCTGCTCGAGCACACTGCATCATCAACCTGCATTGGGAGGCCGAACTCTCTTCGAAGATACGCTTAGGAACTTTGGCACAGAGTTCACGTGCATCATCGATAACGGGTTTCTGTCCAGGCTGCTGTCCTAGACCGTTTGGTAAGTAATAAGCAAACAGAAACTCTTTCATCTTTAGCGTTCTTATAGAAATTTCAGTCTTCGTTTAGAATATTAAGTTTGTACAATCACAGATAATATAATACTATACGTACAATTTAGAGAAAAACAGTTTTATGACTTCTTAGAGAGTACGAATAGCCAATAGGCAAATTTGGTATTTTCTGATTTAGCATTAGACACTTTATACTGTAATTGAGATTTTGGATATATCTGGAAACAAAACAAAAACTTTCTATATTTTATATTTATAAAATTCCATTCAGTAGTTAGAATATATTTAGAAGCTATTTTTCTCCTTATCCCAGGTTACTACAAGGAATACTCCCCCACCTGCAACCCGTCCATCGTCACGGAGTTCGCGGCCGCGAGCTTCAGGTTCGGCCACTCGCTGCTCCGACCGCATCTCCCTCGACTGTCCCCAACCTACCAACCTGTGGACCCACCGATCCTACTACGTGATGGATTCTTCAGACCCGATATGTTTATGAACGTAAGTAGACTTTTAAATTACAGTAACAAAACAAAGATGCAATTTATTAATCCTCTTTAAAGTATCTTCTCTCTATTTTACAAATATCAATCTTGCTCCAAATCTTGGCCGCCGATTGAAGCATTTCAGTATATTGATTTAACATTATTGTCGCTGGACGAACCTTCGTTTAAGAATTTATACCAATTGATACTAATTGTATTTCAATAACTATGTATTACTAAAAATGTAATAGTAAATTAAAATTACCATTTTCTTCGAAGTAGACAGTTAAATTAGGAAACGGTTCAATTACCTTTTTTTTAACTAAACTTTATTTTAAATTCAATTTCTACTTCCAGCACCCACCCATGGTTGACGAATTGATCCGTGGTCTCGTCTCCACTCCCATGGAAACCCTCGACCAGTTCATCACGGGCGAAGTCACCAACCACCTGTTCGAAGACCGCAAGATCCCCTTCTCTGGTGTCGATCTGGTCGCTCTGAACATCCAAAGGGCCAGGGACCATGGCATACCGAGTTATAACAACTACAGGGCGCTGTGTAATTTGAAGAGGGCTACTACGTTTGAAGATCTGTCTAGAGAGATTCCCGATGAGGTTATTGCCAGGTATGTTTATAACAATATTCAACATTCAGTTCGGTTTAACCCGGCGTCATGGGGGTGGAAAAGTGTTACACGGACGTTGGGGTGGGTCTCACCGACCCGTTCATAAAGTCGAAATTATTTCAATACTTTATTAATAATAAAGATTATATTTATTCGTGTTTATATTTTTGGGTATTTGTGTCATTCGATGAAACACAAATATTATGTTATATTGTGTTTTAAATATATATAATGAAATTTTAAAGAAAGGACTAAAATTATCAACAAAATTTTTCTCTTCTTTCTTAAATGTTATTACATTATTATTAAATAACAATGAGTCTTAACATTTTAATGGCACTTTTTTGTAGGTAAATAAATAAATTAAAACAAAAAGAAAATTAATGGTTTGGAATAATTATCTTTGGTACAGTCAGCACAAAAAGGTACTATATAATAGACAGTGGAATATTATTATCATCAGACTCTGAGCTATCCTAATCTGTGTTAATTGAATTACAACGCTCACTCAAGTGATCTTCATCGTCACACACATCCTGGCCTGACAGCTTAGTATCAGAGTCAGACTCTTGTAAAACTATCAGAATACGCTGTCGTTCATCCTCTTCACGGTCATTTTTTACTAAGTACCTACAAAAAATACCAATAAAATACATTGAACTATATATAATGAACTATAATTATAAATAACAACAAAAAATCAAAGATAAAAATTATAAAAATACAGATAATAAGTAAAACAATATGTATACATAATGGCGCGAAATTGTTACACCGACTGCGGGGATGGGTCTCAGGTACCCTTTTTAACTTTGTGCACCTGTTTCTCCCACTCCGGCCGTGGTATGTCTAAGGTATTTCTTGCGATGTATAGGACAACTCAACAGCTCCAGCTATTGAGAAGACCAGCCACGTTATACGCATAGTAACCGAACTACAAGCGAAATAAAATGTGGTGGGTCGCACAGACCCAACCCCCATGACGCCGGGTTAAGGATCTAAATTATTTAAAAAGTATTGATGAAATTGTTTGATTGCATTAAAATTAATCTTTATATTATATACTTTTTTACTTTTTGTTTGTATTGTTGTTATCTCTTTACGCAAATCAAAGTTATTTTAGCCTTCGATTAGGTCTTTGGCCTTGTTAACAATAGTTGACTTGTAAACATACATATAGAGTGACATATTTATCAATATATTTTAATTCTTTACAGATTCAAGCGCATCTACCCGACTGTGGACGACATCGATCTATTCCCGGGCGGTATGAGCGAGCGGCCGCTGCAGGGTGGTCTCGTGGGACCCACCTTCGCCTGCATCATTGCCATACAATTTAGACAGCTGAGAAAGTGCGATCGATTCTGGTGAGTTTTCTATTTCTTGACATTGTTCTACTGATAGTTTAGATTCAGTGTCTTAAAGATTAAATTGACTTACATAATATAATAAAAATATTGATAAGTGGCACCCGATCTAAGCAGAGTTCCTTAGAACTCGCTTGTGTGTTGACAGGCACTTAAGTAACTTCGATATGTATATCTATTAAGTACGAAATATAAGTCTTAGTTTTAAATCCAAAAATTAAACATCTTTTATTCCATTCATTTCATATTTGAGTCAATATGGAAAATCCGTCAAACAATACACCTAATTTGTTCTTTTTGTATAAACAAAGTACTAAGAACGAAGTAATTCACAAATGAATAAATATTATAATTGGACCGTAATCTACTATAATTGTCGTGGATTTGCTTTACAACCGTGCCATAACAAAATCTTCGTATATTTATAGGTATGAAACTGACAACCCAGCGACCCGCTTCACTGAACAACAATTGGCTGAAATCAGAAAGACGACGCTCTCCAAAATGCTTTGTGAAAACTTCGACATCCTCTCTGACATTCAACGTGCATCTTTCGACCTACCTAGCAACTTCTTGTAAGTTTAAATTACAAAAAAATACAATTATTCTTAAAATTAAAACATTTATATTAGATACAACATAATATAATCGCTATTCGAAAAGAACTTTTTGTAAATTACCTTACACCTTGTTTTAAGACTACTGGAATGTGCAATAATAATTTCAATCGTTAATTTATTACTAACTAGCTTTCCGCCCGCAGCTTCGCACGCGTGGGCTACTTATTTCTGTATTTTTTAGAGGCGCACAACAAAAGTTAAAAAAAATTACGGTTACAGGACCGCTCATATATGCGCATGTCTAAAGGGTTTTTTATAAATTTCTATGGAAATGGATTTCACCAAAATCTCACAATGCACGCGCCTCTTCCAAAGAAAATTGTAGCACACGCGAGCGATGTCGCGGGCGGAGAGCTAGTTATTTTTTTAAGGTTTTTCAGAATTTATTGAGTGTTTTTACCGTATCTATGTTAAGAGTATAAAACGACATGACCGTGCGTCAACCAAAATCTCACATTGTCACGTGGTATGATATTTTCACGACTTTAGAAGCGTATATTTCAAAAAATATTTAATTTAGCAAAAAACGCATTTAGAAACCTCTATTTCATGTTTAAAGACCTATCTCATGACATCGAATTTAATTATGTATTCGCGAATTTATTTTTTTACCCTCCCTTTACATGTATGGAGAGCCACCCCAAAAATATATTTTTTCAAATAAAATGTAGCCTATAAGTTGCACCTAATATTGGTCTATCAGCATGTGTAATTTTATCAAAAACTGCCTAGTGGTTATTACGT
Source organism: Phoebis sennae (assembly GCA_001586405.1). Lineage (NCBI taxonomy): Eukaryota > Metazoa > Arthropoda > Insecta > Lepidoptera > Pieridae > Phoebis > Phoebis sennae. The sequence continues at coordinate 82,994 of LQNK01000104.1, forward strand.
GATTGACGCACATACAAACAGATAAACAGACAAACAGACAAACAGATAAACAGACAAATTGAAAAAAAAATTCTAACCATGGTTTTGGTATCTATAGAACATACATGTTGCATACCAATTACTCCTTTTGAAAAATATTCATTGTACAGAAATGGTTCGGTTACTGTTTTATTATATGTATAGATTAATTTTTTGTAAGATTTTTGCCCTACAAATATAACAAAATAAACAATCAAAATCCATCACTTATTCTCAGAAATCCCCGTGTGTCCTGTGCATCATTGCCCAAGATGGACTTGTCAGCATGGCGGGAGAATTCCGCGCAGGGCTGTCTGATCGCTGGACGCGCCGTTCCACTTGGAGACTCTGCCTTCCCTTCACCCTGTACTTCCTGCATCTGTACTGCTGAAGGGGTAAATATCCATCTTATACAGATAATAAGGATTAAATAAGAACAGCCTCAACATTAGCTACGTTGAACATATAAAAATTTAATTAATATCGAAATGTTGTTTTTGCCGAATATGATGTGGATTTCTTTTTTTCATTTTTTAGTCTTTAAATAATATAGCAAAAATGCCAAAATACAGCAAAAAAACCTATGATTTGGTAACCTAAATTCCAAATTGTGGTCTTGTGTCCTAATATATATAATTTTTTGTATCATATTAACCCGCACCCATGAACATTCGTAACATTAGGAGTATCATACTTAACCGGCTTTGGACCTGCACCTGCCTATTTACAAGACCTTAATCTTGAAACTACCCGTTTCTACAAGGCCCTAACTTATTAAGACACAATTATAAAAGTTCCAAACGTATTAGACTATTCAACGTCGTATCTTCCCAGGCTCAATGCGCCTCCCTGCGCATAACGGACTGCGCGCAGCTGTCCCGCGAGTGGCCGCGCGACGCCATCCAGCGCGACGACGTGTGCACCGCGCAGTGCGGCGCCGCGCCGCCCCGCGCCCCGCGACGACCCACCATCAACTTCAACTTCCCCGACTTGACGCCGTTTATCGCTAAATAAAGTATATAATTTATATTTTGTATTGTTACCTCTTGATGGAACTGCATCTTGATTGATTAGTATATTAAACACTTCACTAGTTCCACATTCGTCTATTTTTTACACTATATCAATTATTTATTATAAACTAGACCGGTTTCGAACACCATCTTCAGTAATTTAACAAACAATTATTAAATTACTGAAGATAGTTTATAATAAATAATTGATATAGTGTAAAAAATAAACGAATGTGGAACTAGTGAAGTGTTTACTATACTAATCAAATAAAGTATAAACTCGGATTTTATGCGCAGAGGAATTACTGATACGTAGCGCCTCGATGACCCACCACTAACTTTTATACCCCTTACATTGCCCTAGGACTTTTACTTAGCATGAAATATATTTCCTGTGAAATATATCTCTTACAGTGCCCAAGGTTCGTTCGATTGCCTGAACGAGCGGCCAAAAATATGCGTTATGTGCTATGCAGTTGTGTGTAATGGGTTAATGATGAATTGCATTTTTATTATTACATCTTCACACGCCTCTTAAAATACATTCAATATAAATATTTATATGAATGTTATGTTTGGATATTAATATTTAAATTGTTGAATGGAAAAAAGCAAAGAATATATCTATAGCAATGGACATACACATTATCATTTTTTAAACTTTATTCAGGTGTATATTATATAAAGTGTATCCACTTTGTGGACGTGTAATGAACTCTGTTGTGCTTTTTAAAGTGAAACATTGAATACTATTATGTAAATTATCAAAATTCGTAGGTAGTTAACGATCCGTCCAGAATATCTGCAAAATTGTAATTAAAACTCAAAAATATAATTTTATTGAACTAATTTTAGTTAATATTTTTCAATAGTAACTTTTTATATTCATCTCTTTTGCTCAGCGAAAAGATTGTTGTTTAATTTAATGTATCATTAGTATATAAAGTCATTAAAATAAGCTCAAATTCTTGAATAAAAGCTGAAGATCTGCGAGAATGTTTTGACAAAAGTAATTTGTAGAGAACTATGCGACAGAGATTAATCAACTTATGAGTTTATGATACTCGAGTTCAAATTTGCTTTATAATTATAGTGTATGAATTTAATTTAATCGAAAAATTAATTAGTAAGTTAAAACCAAAAAGGTAATATTATAATACAATTTATTAGAGCATTTTCAGCCATCTAAGCTTTAATTAAAAACGAAATATCACCTCAACGGAACTGTAGATACCAATCCATGTTACCATATTATATTTTACAACCAGTGACAACGAGATGGTTTTTAGGATAAAAATATTTTTCACTGCCTAGTTAGGTACGAGTTACGACGTAAGATGTATAAATTATTTTAATTGTATTATAATGGCGTACCGCCTCCTGTGTTTAGTGTTAAGTAAATATAACTTTTGTACAATTTTAGTTTTATAAATAAAATATAAAAAGAAATAAAAGGTATTTTATTTTTTTATGGAATGAATGGATAAGAAAATAATACCCTATGTAATAAATTTTAAACTACATATTACATTACAGGATTTTTACTTAAAAATAACAATTACATATATAACACTTAAAAATAAATATTGATATTATTTACTATGTATTTTCATGTTACATTCAGAAGTAACGGCATCAAATAAAATACCCATGGTATTTAAAAACACTTTTATTTCGTTTCATAATATTATCAAGTCTATTAAGTTTCTTTTTACAATAAATATAGTTCATTGAGTATAAAAGTGATGTTGCATAAAATAAAGTAACAACACAAACACAATTGATATTGTTAGAGTCTCGATTGTCAACCCGCACTAATGTTTTAACATTACACTTGACTAGGTGACAACTGTCAACATTCGCCAAATCACACGATCCGATTCGATTGCACGTTTACTGCTCCTCGTCACTCTGCAAATACAACAAGAGAATATAAAAGCTTTGCTTAGAAAATTATCTTTACAGAATTAAGATCAACAACGTCATTTAATTCAAATTATTTTTATTCGAAAATGGTCCCTGAAGGTTCATGATAATGGTTTAAATTAGCATCAAAACACGTGTCTAGTCCATAACAGCGCAAGTTCCAGAGTTATTTAAACATTTCAAATGGAAAACTAATTTAAGAAATAATTATTAGAATTATGATACGGAGGTGTAGCTACCTCCGTATCGACCATATCAATGATATGAGACCCCGGACTGCGGGGATCCTGATTTCTATCAGTTATGTTATCAAAACGAGTTAAATAGTTTCTTCATTGTAAACCCTCAGCTATGAAATGAGTTTCTCAAAAATGTAGCAATGTAACTTTATCCTTTTAGTTTTCAGCTATATTCCTCAGGATCAGTCTGTACTAATTCTACATAAAGAATGTGAATTTGAATCTGAAGTATATGAGCTATATTCTATAAGAAAAAAAATTGGTAACTTGAATAAGCGCGAGTGAAGCTGCGGTGCGCTGCTAATATCTTATAGCGGAATATATTAAATCTTGTCTACGACACGAGAATTGACTCTAAACCTCTCTTGGCTCTGGCCTCTCGAACTCACCTGCAAGCATAGACAAGGTTCTATCATCTCTGCGGTACTAACCGGGGTGTCCTCGTGTCAGTTGGCGGCCACCTCCTTGAAGCCGTTCGCGAGCGGCGCGGGCTCGTTGGCGCGGCGCCACAGCCCGTACACGCGGCCCGGCACGGCCTGCCACAGCCGCACCGTGCCGTCCTCCGACCCCGTCGCGTACAGCTCCCCGTCCGGAGACCATCGCACGCAGTGCACCGGACCGAAGTGGCCCTTGTTCGACTCTGAATCACATTCATCAGAAAAATATCATTTACTGTCCCTCTCCGACTTTTACACACCCTATTCCCTATCTACTCTCTCTTTATGCTAGTATGGTACACGCGGCCCGGCACGGCCTGCCACAGCCGCACCGTGCCGTCCTCTGAACCAGTCGCGTACAGCTCCCCGTCCGGCGACCATCGCACGCAGTGCACCGGACCAAAGTGGCCCTTGTTCGACTCTAAATCACATTTATAACAAAAATATCATTTACTACATCTATCCCACACAACCTTTCTTAATAACACCCTATTCCCTATCTACTCTCTCTATATGCTAGTATGGTACACGCGGCCCGGCACGGCCTGCCACAGCCGCACCGTGCCGTCTTCTGACCCCGTCGACTACATGTCTCTGTCTGGAGACCATCGCACGCAGTGCACAGGACCGAAGTGGCCCTGGTAAAGAATTTTACACTACATCTATCTCACACAAACTTTCTTAATAACAGCCTATTCTCTATCTATTCTTTCTATATTTAATCACCCTTATTTGCTTATTTTATTTATTATTTTTTATTCTGATGTTTTATTTGTGTTTGAAAAGAAATAAGCCGTACCCGAGCTATTAACTAATTCAAATTACTTATGATTATCAATTTTCCATACTACAAGCTTTTGAGTTTGGGACTAGATGGTGTTATGTTAAATGGCCAGGAATATTTATTTATTAAAATAAATTGGAGTCAAAAATGAAGCATTACATCCTGCTTAACTAAAGTTCATTCTATATAACAATAACTCACCAAGTTCAGTTCCGGTGTTGTAGTCAAATTTGTAGACTTTGAGATCCTCCCCTCCGCAGACGAAAGTGGCTCGACTGGGAGCCAGCGACGCGGAGTAACACTTGGTGGGCACCGGGAACTCGCGCATCTTACGCATCGTGTCCGACGAATAGAACGACACGTTTGTACCTGGAAGTAACAAACAAGAAAGTTACAGAAATTATCTCTTTGAGAATTCCCAATTCAAATTTAAAAATAGATGAGAATAATAGATAGATATCTATGTAAATAAAAGTCAATTTCGGTTCGTTAGTCTCACTTAAACTTTGAAAGGGCTAAACCGATTTGAATAATTATTGTCTTGAAATATTTGCGAAGTCCAGGTAAGATTTAAATGGTGAAAAAAATATATAAAGAAATTACGAATATTTTATGTTATTATTTATATTTTTACATATAAATAGTTTGTGTCTGTCAAATTCATCACATTCGAAACTACTAGTGAGATATATATGAGAGAATAATATGTAAAATGTATACCATGTGCCACTGTCAAAACAGCTCCATCGCGGGACAATTCCAAGCTGTTTGGAGTTGTCGGGAATTCCACTTTTTGTACTTCCTGTAAAAATAATAATTGAAATTTCAAGGAGATCTATACCATTTCTTCAAGTTTCGTTTTAAATTGTAAAGATAGACATTTATAGATCAATATTAAATAAACCATAAAAGTGAAATTTTAAAATTACTAGACATGTTTTTTTTTATACAAAAGTACAAGTTGAAAGGGTTTGATAGTTTTAAGCAATATATTTTTAAGACAATGTTACATGCTTTGAATTTACTCACCTGACCACTATGGCGATCCCAGACACGCATAGTAAGGTCATCACTTACGCTCACAATTCGAGAATTGTGCAGGAAAACAGCATGCCTGATACTGTTGGTATGTGCACTGATTTTTTCTATGGCTGAAAGTAAATTGCAGTTGTGTGTGTAGTAAGTGTTATTATATTCCAAATTGAACTAGAACAAATTAAAATAAATCTCAAAACTAATCTTGCAACATAAAATGCAAACCTTCTCTTGTAAATTAGATAATTTTAATATGATTATGTTAATATGTATTCTAATCTTTATATCTATTTAAATGTTAAAAAGTCTATTCTCAATAAGAATAAAGATCTTGAATATTAAAGATACACATAGGCAAATTAAAGACGCAACAAAAACAAAATTGTAATCTGCAATGTCAAAATGTTATTTACATTTTAAAAGTGTATTTAATCAGATTATTTCTTTTTGTAACATTACATTTAGGCACAGAATTTGTCACCATTTACCACTACTTTACCAGCTACTTTAATTATTTCATTAATTTTAATCTACGGGTTACTACAAATAATATCGAGATCTTTACTTTAATCAAATGAAATGTTTATGTTAAAAAATTCTTTCATAAAAGCTTTAAAAGTAAAACTTTAATAAGAAATAACAATCAGTTAGTAAAGAAGTATAAAAGTTATTAATTTATTTTTAAAAAATGAAGTACTATATTAAAATTATTTAAGAAAGGAAAATGTTTTCATTTAATGTGTTGACAACACATACTTAAATTCCTGTGTAGTGAAATAATATTAACCAATACTCATAGGAAATTTTCTTATTGGATTATATTACACAATTGCCTTATTGATTTAGTTCTCTTACCACCAGCTTCAGGCTTATTGAGATCAAAAACTCTTATAAGTTTCTCATTGCTTGCAGTGAGCAGCATTGTATCATCAGCGTTAAAGTTGACACTCTTCACTATGTGATCATGGTCAAATGTATGCATGACATCACCATAGCGAGCATCCCATAGTTTTGCTAAAATATAAAAAGAGCTTTTAAAATTCTTATTCATACAAACAAAAACTTTTCTTTCAATTTATAGGTAGTAGAAACAATAATTCTTTTTTTCTGTTTTTTGATCACTGAATACAATTGTTGAACAAAATAGAATAATAAGATAATTGGAGAAATTTATGTTTTGATATGTAATTTGTTAACATTGCCTCTAATGCAGTCAATCAGAAATTTTTGTGACACTAGTGCATTCGACCTAAAAATACCTTATAAATTGACAATTTTTTATAAACTTATTTTTTGTATACCTGAAAAATCAGCTGCTCCACTGGCAGCCAAGTTAGCATTTTGAGTTAAGGCCACACCCCACACAGCACCTTTATGACCCTCAAATGTTCCAATCCAGTCACCTGTTTCACCTTGCCTTAACATAGGTTTGCCATCTATGAACAAATGATTATAATGCATTATTCATTTTCTGCTATACAACTAACTTGTGAAAAATAAGCTTAGAAATAATATTAGACTAGGAATTATTTATGTTATTTTAGAAGTAGGTATTAGATACAAATAATAGTATAACAATAAACAAATTCTACCTCACAATATTGAAAATGATAGCAGAACATATCTATTCAAGGAACATAAAAGATTTACCATGAATACAACATTTAAAACTTTTAAGAGAAGCAAGGACACATGACACACATTTTCCTTATACCATTGTTGTGAAAGTTACTTCATGTTTGCAAAAACTATACAATAAACATTAATGTCAAGTGCTTTAAAAAACCTTCAAAGCACAACAAGGTGACCTAGCTCATGTGAGTGAAATGTCAACACAGTACAGGAAAGCAACAATTAGTTGACCCTACAACAATTACGAAGTGGCCTATAGGTTTAAACTCGTTATCGTATCACAGATGTAAATAAAGAGCACAACTTGTAAACCAAGGCAAACAGGCGCCGCCAGGAAACTTGAACGGAACTTCAAGGTGTTTCCTGCATGTCCGGAAACAGAAGGTCACACCATGCATAGAATGAATTGTTGCGAACGTACTCTAGTAAATAAAAAAAAAATAAAAGTACCTTTCCAATTATCGATATCAAACATCTGTCACTATGAAATCGAACAAACCTATAACAAGAACACTAGCAGGTCTTCCACCTACATCTGGGCCAAGGTAAAAAGGCCACCCCCGAATGTATGCAACAATGAAAACTCCTAACTCACCTTTGCAAGCCGAAATCAAATAGTATCCGTCTTTTGTAACGTCACTAAAATCCAAATGCACGACTGGTCTGGTATGGCCACCACATGTGAGAGGAACTTGTTTGAATGTTGTCATTTTGTTAAAAAAATTGTTTGTTGTACTTTTTTGAAAAAATAAAAACTATATAATCTTTGTAAAATTAACCTAATGAGTCTGATCGTACTGGATGTTGACAATCGACTGACGCTTGACGGCTGACGCATGTCGCTTGAGGATGACAGATAGAAAATAAAGAAATTAGAAAGGGAAATAATGTAATCTTGCCATTAGACCTTTATTGTTATCTTTTTGGAATTTTACATAAAGAATACAACCATCTTACATAATAAATAATTTATAATATAATAATCGATATATTATCATCCATAATTCAATTTTTAACACTAGACTACACAAAGTTCTTGCATATATGTACCAATATTTTTGAACGTTATTAACCTATTGCATGACGTGTCATTCACTGACGTTGACACATTGCCTACACAAAATCCAAATTGTTTTGGTTTGTAAACCTAAAGATTTTAGCCGAATAAAATAAAATGGAGTTCTTCAAATCAATACCGACTCATATTGATTATGTCGGGCAAGCAAAGGCTGAAAAACTATATAGAGCTATAATAACACTATTCAGTATCGTTGGTTTTGTTTGGGGTTACATCGTACAACAATTTTCACAATCGGTTTACATCCTAGGCGCTGGATTTATTTTAGCTGCAATTCTGACTGTCCCCCCATGGCCTATGTACCGAAGAAATCCTTTAAATTGGCAGAACCCACGCAACACAGAAGAAAAGGCAACAGGAAAAAAAGGAAAAAAGTAATACGTGTCGTGTGTGTGCCTCTAAGTGTTCTATTGTAAAGTTATACTAATAAAGAATTAAGCTTAAATGTCTTTAATTTTCTTAGTTTAATAAAATATTACTTAATAATGTACATCCATCTGTCATAAGAGATGGATATCTTTTGAATCCCTTGTGTAAGGTCATATTGCAATTTAATGTACAATTATCCACCTGCTTGTTAGGACTAAAGTTTTATAAATAAGAAAAACTTCACATTATAATAAAATAGTTTTATTTGAGAATCAAAATAATTTCAGAGAAATCTCAATGTCCAATTAATAGAATAAAGATTAGTTTTAATAATGTAAGTTTGTTTTGGATTAAAAATTTATTTTACAAACTATTGATATTTACACAATAGTTTGTAAAAAACAATTAACTAAAATCTCAACACTTTTAATTCAATTTCATATACACACAAAATGTAAAATTACACTCTTCCAAAGTAAATTGTTTACAATCTCTCTTAATATATTCTTAAAATAGCTGCTCAAATGTTGCAGCGATAATAAAATTGCAACTATGGCTACATAACTAGTGTCACTATCAATCATTATTAAAACTTAATTTTTCTCTGAGTCGTTTGAACATATTATAAAATCTATTTTCATTGCACACATCACAACTATCAGGTGTTGCTTCCTTATCTTCTATATTTTCACTTTTATTTTGAGATTGTTCTTGAGAATTACTACTACCACTACTACTACTACTACAGTTTTCTTTCTTTTCACTAGTAATCTCAACATCAGATTCTTTATTTTCAGCTTCATCTTTGCATTCAGAAGCTATTTCTTTCTCCTCATTTTGTATAGGTGCTGATTCTTCTCTATCGCACAATTGTTGTAGAGTTATAATAGCAAACATAAATGCAACTCCATAGTTGACAATAGTTAATGAGAATGGTCCAAGTGCTATGATAAATATTGCCATAGTGAATAATAAGGAGCTGACAGCATCATAGTGCCTCCTGAAAGTATTGAAAAAGAATAAAATTTTTAGCATTTAGATATAGCAAAAGCTAAATTGTAATATAATGTGGTGGTTAAATTAATATTAAAAATAATTTAAAACATGTAAATGCGCTCTTTTGAGTAGGAAAAAAATATATGGTTAATAAAAATGAGTCTGATTAATGATTTATTTCAAACCCAGCTACATAAAATACACCTACATAAGATCTCAAAATACGTACAAATTTTTCCTGGGACCATCCATTTGCCAAACAATTCCTGAACACGCTGACATTATCATACCAGTATGGTAGGAAGTATCTGGTTTTAAAATCATACTATACCTGTAAATTTGATGTTACATTATTAAAGAACATTCATAATTTGCATACAACATACACAGACAGATCGATAATTTAGTTAGGGCAAATAAATACGTTTTTATGTTTTTCTTTTTATTATAAACTAGCTTTCCGCCCGCGGCTTCGCACGCTTGGACTACTAATTTCTGTATTTTGTAGAGGCGCACAACCAAAGTCAAAATAATTACGGTCGCATGACTGCTGATATATGCGCATGTCTATAGTTTTTTTTTATAATTTTCTATAGAAATAGGTTTGACCAAAATCTGACAGTACGCGCGCCTCTTCAAAATACAGAAAATTTTAGCCCACGCGAACGCAGCCGCGGGCGGAGAGTTAGTTATTTTTTGAAGGTTTTTAAGTATTCATTAAGCGTTTGTATCGTCTTAACCTATAGGCATGCCTTTTATTCTCTTAACGTATACGTTAAAGTATAAAAAGGCATGTCCGCAAATCAACCAAAATCTCATATTGTCACGTGGTATGACACATTTACAACTTTAGAAGCGTATATCTCAAAAAATATTTATTTTAGCAAAAAATGCATTTAGAAACCTCTATTTTATTTTCAAATACCTATGCAATGATATCTCATTTAATGATGTATTAGCGAATTTATTTTTTTACCCTCCGATTACATGTATGGAGAGTCGCTCTTAAAAATATTTTTTTCAAATAAAATGTAGCCTATAAGTTGAACCTAATATTGGTCTATCAGCATGTGAAATTTTATCAAAATCTACCCAGTAGTTATTACGTGATTGACGAACATACAAACAGATAAACAGACAAACAGACAAACAGATAAACAGACAAACAGACAAACAGAAAAAAAAAATTCTAACCATGGTTTTGGTATCTGTGGAACATACATATTACATACCAATCACTCTTTTTGAAAAATATTCAATGTACAGAAATGGTTCGGTTACTCTTTTATTATATGTATAGATTTGATGAATTATAACCATAGTGAGATACTATTTAATATTTATACTTTAATAACAAAAAAAATATTGGGGAGGTAGTAATAGAAAAATTCTTACTTAAAATTCCTGGCCCAGGTCAAAAGAGCCGGTATATTCACAATCGCCACACACATCCACAGGAAGAATAGCATCATATGGAAATTTATATTATTGAGATCATCGTCACTAGAGTTACTGTCATGGTTTTTATCATCCTCTTTAGGAGTATTCTGCTTACCATCACATTTTTCTTTTTTCTTTACTAATGCATTCGAGGATTCACTTTTTACTTTGCTATCTGTTTGAGTATTACTATTTTCACTATCATTTAATTCTTTGTCTTGCTCGTGTTCTGCTTCTGGTTTAGTTTCATTTACTTCTTTTACTTTTTCTTTTTTTTCATCTTTTTGTTTCTTTTTAAAGAACCTGCATAGTCTACTGGCGATTTTTGCCATCAATTTGTAGACATAATCTTCGAGATACTCTTCATACATTTTTGATAACTGGGCAACAAAATAAAAGCCTTGTTATATTTATTTGCATTTGAGTAGAATTAAAGCTTGATATTATTCTCAAACAAAAAAAAAACAAACTAATTAAGAACATTGTGGGTAAGCCATATTACACTGTATTCTTTTTTTATTAGTTCAACAATACAGAATATTTTTATAAAATCTACAAGTTCAATTCCTGCTCGTAAAACATTGTGCCGTTCGATACTTAAAACCGAGAAAATAAATACAAAACAGTGAGCAAAATATAGTTTAAAATAAAGCACGCACCATAAATGCATAAAACGCCGCGCCCGCAGCCAATGCAGCGGCGCCGCACGACAACGGCACCGCACAAATGAGAGCCGCACTCACTACTAACGGCACTTTCTGTAAACCCGACGCCATTTTCTCTGCTAGACCGTTACCGCCGCGCCATACTATCCTGTAATGTATGTAGAATTTTTTGTAGGAAATCTGATTTGAATTTTTCTTTGTTTATATTTTTGTTTGAATTGAATAGGCTCCAAAAGTAATCGACCAATTTGGATGAAATTTTGTGCAAAGGTTTGAAACCCAAGAAAGGACATAGGATAGCTTTTATCTCGAAAATGCTACGGTAACGAGGAGGTAACGAGATTTAGGCGGGTGAAACCGTCGAAATCTGCTGGAAATAACTTAATTATAACCTACCCACTTATAAAAGATATCTACGAAAACATACTTGGAACGAACCGGATCGATAGTAATTGAATCAATTGAAATAATAAAACGTTTCAGCTGAACTACTACTCAACATTAATCTTAATTAACATGTGTAACAAATAAACTGCAATCTTACAACTTTTTCAATTTTAATCTTTTTTTTCTAAGGCCGGATCAATATGATGATGAAAATAAACTGTTTTCTACCGCTTCTATTCAAAATCTATTCTTAACTAATATATTTAACAAATAAAATGTGATAATTTTTCCCATCTTTAAGAAATTTTCTAATAAGATCAAATCAATTATATACGATGAATAGCTATTTTCTACCATAATACAAAAGCAAATAAAAAAAATATAAGCTTACTTAAAAAGCAACCGATGAGCCAATTGCGATGAAAATACCATTACGGCTATAGTCGCCGCGGCCGCTACGTTCAGTATGCCGAGCGCGGTCATATACGCGGGAAGCACTAGGACCGATCGCGTGAAATACTGCATTTCCATGTTATTCCAACTGGCGTTTTCTAGAATCACTGTTAAAAATGGCACTGACCTACAAATAATGATATATTTTTATTATTTTGTTATGAAGTGACAATTCAAATATTATGTAATAAAATTTCAATTTTCCTATACATACAAAAATATTTCAAACAAGTGCATTGTCCTGAAAAATTTTATTATATTAAATAAAAAGAGAAAAACATGTGAATATGATTCTACCAAATTCAGTCAGTCTCAAAAAAGACAGACTACCGCATAAAATAGTATGCATTTTTGTTTGTTAAACTTATCATTCTAGAACATCCGTCATATTTCAAAATTAATAGTTTAAACATTTTCATAAAAAAATAGACTAAATATAAAAAAAAAACATACATCAAACCAACAGTAGCCAATCTAGCGAACACAAGCGCATAATACGGCTTGACGCCTTCACTCATCAACGCTCCATGTAAAGATATACACGTCCCCTTTTCCTTGAAGTTGGTTAAAATGCTCCTAGCCGCTAGAAGGACAATAGCGGCCACGTATGGAACAATAACTGGGGTGTAGTTACGAGCAAGTTGAGCGAGTCTGTAGTACCATGATGATGATATACTGAAATATGAGAATAGACACATATTGAAAAAAAATATATTTATTTCTACCAAATACTAATTTCCTCTAACGGTGAAGCTGTGGAACGACCTTCCATCTGGGGTATTTCTAAACAAATTCGACATTGGGGCCTTCAAGAGACGAGCATATACGTCCATCAAAACCCGGAAAAGTACCTGCCTCACGACCGGTGTTTCAGGTGATGAGGGCGGCAGTGATCACTTAACATCAGGTTACCCACTTGCTGCTTTGCTTGCTCTGTCATCTATATATATAAAAATGAATTGTTGTTTGTTAGTCTCGCTAAAACTCGAGAACGGCTGAACGGATTTATCTTATCTTGGTCTTGAATTATTCATGGAGGTCTAGGGAAGGTTTAAAAGGTGAGAAAAATTCGAATAATTGCCGGGTCCACGCGAACGAAGCCGCGGACGGAAAGCTAGTTAAAAATATAGAACTAAACACAGTAGCATGAGAGTGGGAGACAGGAGCCTAAACTAGGTAGACCCTGTACTATAGGACTCCTCTTCTCTCAGATGTTTACTTAATTAAACAATATGCGATCGATAACTGTATTTTTTTGTGTGAAGATATTTTAATTATTCCATCTTTATTCTTTGAAGTGATTCCTAATTGGTTACTGTAACGATAACTAATTCGGAACTGCTATCCTCGATAGTAAATGGAATTTGAATAAAAACAATTTATTCTAAAAACGTTAACATCCTGTCTCGTATTTGATATAAACATATTTAAATACACATAAGAAGTACCATTTAACTACATAAAAATACAACTTACAATACCTTATAGTAAAAGTACATTTGGGATCCAATAAGAGAGTTATTTTAACGCTCTGCGATGGCTGTGGTTCTGAAGTAACGTTGGGATTACTTTTAAAAAGGCGTAATTTCATAGGCGAATGCTTCAAGTGGCTGTAAAAAAAGAAGTTGTAGTATTTTTTACTTTTAGAAGAACATTTTTATTTGGTTAAAATGCGCGGCACCCACCAATTTCCACTAGATTTATATAAGCTTTATTTAAAAGTATACCACAAGAGGTAAGCTTTTTAAAGAACGTAATACGTTTCTAAATAAAATTTTGTCATATTTCTCGACGGGCACAATAAAATATTCATGTGAATATGATTGTATCATATATTAATGAAAAGAATGGATCGCAAATTGTCAAAAGTACCCTCAATAAATAAGTTTATATTGCTAATGAAATAGTATAGATACAATTAGATCGTCATAGTCATTTTATGTACAAAAATCTCTATAATAAAAAAGATTAAATTCTAATGATCAACTTACGTAAAATAGTGGTAATATTCATGATTGCTTGCCCACGGGACATGAAACTCTGCCGATACATGGTACTGATTCGCTTGGCAACTATTCTTAGGTTCCACATACAATAGATATGCTTGGTGAACCATATCGAAGCCAGGTAACACAAGCTCGTAGTACAAAGCATTCGATTCTGTCTCTTGTCTTATTATATGTTTGCCAAATGACAAATCGGAGGGTAGTTTGACATGTATCTGTCTGGACGCGTGATCGTTGATGTCGACGTTTAGTGTAATCTAAAATTTTTATATATTTTTTTAAAATTTAATATCACAAAATGTTTAGAATAATGTTTGTTCCACTAGACTTTTAAAAATCTTATATTTAATCAATAGTGTGGTATAGAATAATCTATCCCCATCTCTCTTTATTAGAGTGACAGTCACAGTATTACAATTACAACCTTATAAAAATGAAGCATTATTTATATGTAAAATTAATTTTAAGCTTTTGTCAAACATAACGCGTAGTTACTTCCGTTTGACGAAGACTTTAAGTCTGAATACTTACAGGTTTTTTCGTAGGGGATACTTTGACTATCACGTGCGACCATTCTGGGTGTACCTCTATGATATTGTGCAGATTTATCGTCGCCAATTTCCTCCTCCCAAAGTCGGTCGCAACACCACTCCAGCGACTGAGTTCAGTTAAAGATGTCGCTGTTTTGCTGAAAAATTATCCTTTTTTTAAACAAATATAAAAAAATCAATATTTTTTATATGAAATACAATTTTATGGTGGTATTTTTAGAACATTAGTACTAATGCAACAACTCTTTGTGACTACAATCTTTATTTCACTTAAACACATGCGAGTAATAATATAAAGTATATGAGTGTGTCAAGTGGATGTTAGTTCCTATACTTACCAATATCTATAATTAGTGTGAATATCCTTTGCATTACAACCAAATAACCAATCCTTGTCATCGACGTTCACAGATTCGACCGCCACGAAGCGATTTTGTGGTAAAGTTACGAGTCGTATCATCAAATATGTAGTTCTAAAAAGTAAAATAAAAATACCGACAATAAATAATTCGTTTAATGGTTGAAAAACATACATGTTCAGTTTCAGATGTTTTGCAACATATATTATGATTCGCTTCTAAAATATAAATGGGTTATTCATGAAATAATTCCTCCGATAAATCAAATTTGTTGGTAAAATGAAGTTGTCTCTTATTCCAAAAATTTCACGTTTTTTCCTGCAATTTAAGATCTTTCATGCATATTTATAGCGAATTGTTTAACTAGTATTTTGATAGGTAGTAGATAGTAATGGAAACTAGCTATATGCTTATGTGCGTTTAGTGTATAAAACCGTTAAACCCAAAATATACAAGATTTTAAGGATATATGACGTAACTATTTTATATTAACCGATTTCATAAGCGGAACTACGTCAAGAAACCTAAAATAACAATTAAGAGTCATCCGTAGGGCAGATGGAATGGAGCCAAAACCTGCATAGACATCATGTTTGGACGTCAATGGTATTTAGGTACAATTATCTGAGATATTCCATCGTTTACGAAAAGAAATACTAGAAAATAAATTTTAAAGGAAATAAATATATGAAGTAATTGATAAAACTTTTATAGCAGTCCATCGAATACTGTTTAACTTTGATTCATTTAAAGATTTATTTTAGTAAATTTTACGATTCTCATAAAGTTTGGGAAAGGTCAAATGCATTGGAATTATAAATAGAATATCGTACATTCACTGAGCAAAGATAAAATTTATTTCTATTCTTGAAATTCCAATATGATAGTAACTATTATAATTAAATTTTACAATAGCAAACTATTTTGGAAATGCATATATTATATGCTAGTATGAAAGCTTCATTAAGAACGTCTATACATATTAATTGAAAATGTTCTGAACATCTTTGATGAAATTTTTAAACCTTTACTCAGATAAAATAGTTCATCTGTAGACTTGGAGACAATAAGGAAAGGATGATACAAATTGCGATCTTATCAATACTTGAATTAATCAGACAATATTGACATGCACTACAAGATAATGAATCAAAGTATTAGAATATTACCTGTCGATCTCGGGTCTCGATATCTGATATATTCTCCTATTATCCTCATACCAGAAGGCATCAACATTCATGTTTACGTTGGCACGCGAATAATGAGAGTTCAAAGTCATTGATCGATTCGCCTGCAATGTGAAAGTTATCATAAAATTGATAAACGCATAGAACCAAATAATGCAAAAGTACGTAAAACTTTGCGTTGATAATTTTTATTTCTGCCAATAAATAAATAAAATTAAATTTCTGAGATAAAGAGTAGGAATAGACAATAAAATTTTCTGATGATCTAACACCCACTTTGCCGTTTAAATGGAGCTTTTTCAAGGATTATAATTATATAAGGTAGACTGGAAAGCGCCACTCGCTTACATTAGTTACACATTAAAATGTAGCCTATGATCATCAGGAAAATGTTGGATTCTAATTGGTTTAATTGATCTAGTAGTTTCAGAACCCATTTAAGACAAAGATGATTCCTATTTATGATAATGAAATAAGTATAGAAAATAGATAACACCTAATCATAAACACTTAGCAACACTTCAAATTTATCTCATTAAAGTTGTTAAGACTTTCCAATAATTGTTATGATATTATGTCATATAAAGATACATATTTATATTTTATGTGACGAATTCTTTTTCCGAATTCATTAAAATTATGAATGATGTACCTTGAAAAATCTAATGACGAATTGTATAGTAAATTGTTTCGTGAATAATTTTTGATACTTACTTATAGTTACGTACGGAAAAAATATTCGTAAATAATTCAGGAACTTAACAATGTTTTCATAGTTCGTTTTATAATCTGTCATTTATGAATTCAATAATCTATCTATACATATAATAAAATCGTAGACTAGCCGTGTCTGTCATTTAATATTTTCAAGAAAAAATTTGTGTTTCGTGGTTCATTTATGATTCTAAACTCAAAACAATGATTTTTAGAATTTTTGTCTGTTTGTCTGTTTGTCGGTTTGTCTGTTTGTCTGTTTGTCGGGCGTTTGTACGCAGTCAACTTCGAAACGGCTTAACCGATTTAAATACGGTTTTCGATTATGTATTACGGCTAGCCTCCCGGAGGTTTTAGTGTTTATTTCATTCAAATCGGTTAACAAATAAAAAAGATATGAGGGTTCAAAGTGATCCATCGAAACATATCATCAATGCGCGTAGGTATATTAAATTTAATATTTTAAGTGTTATTTAAAGCACTTTTTATTGATAAATGTACCCTTCTCTTGATCTCGAAAGTAGATTACGATCATGGCGGCTAATCACAACAAAGACTAACCAACATGCAGAAGATATTAGTTGCGTCCATAAGCAAATATGTGTTAAATCCATGGAAACATCAACTCTTTTATTCTGAGAGTACACGACAGATTTCCAAAATGTCAATATTTGGCAAAAAAATTAAAATAGAATTATTAGAATTATATAAAACTGAACAGTGACACTTTTGTTATATTTAATGTAGGATATACTTGGAACCTTTAAACCTTTTACGAGATATATTTTTACAAACGTACGTTTCTAAATCTTAAAAATTGCCATACCACCTCTACTTCGAAAATCCACAAACTACAGAAATTTGTAGTCCACGCGGGCGAAGCCGCGGGCGGAAAGCTAGTACTATAAATATACTCATACAGTCTACTTAAAAATGATAACGTTAATTTTAATTAAAAATGATTACATACCTGAAAATATTGACGTGATTTGATTTTGATGAGTTCTGTACTATCTGTTATTTGATCAGACCTTGGATCGACGATATCAAATAGATAACGGTTTATGGTCAGCACTAACTGCTTGCACCAAACCATGCTTACATGATCAGGCGATACCCATACACCGGGAATTGCTGTGACCTGAAAGTGAAAAAGTTAAATAAATCACAAAGATAAAACTTTGGATTAGGCTTCTACTGTTTTGAATGATAAACAAGCCAAGAAGACAATATATTGCTTAGTAACAACATAAATCCAAAAATATTTTGTCAGTCTCTAATCTATCGTATATCTATCGTATTCATATAATAATACTTCAACCTATTATGATAATAAGTTTATAATAGATGAAGATTGGACTAGGGAGATAATCATCGTTAGTTCGCCCGTAACATGAGCATAAGACAACGCAAATGGCATCTGTGGGAGTGATTCCGATAAAACTCATTGCTTTTCTATGGCAGTGATTCCAAAAGTGGTCTATATTGACCCCTAGGGGTCTATGACAACGTGCAAGGGGTCTATGTCGCGAAAAAAAAAATTGGGGGTCCATAAAATGAAAACGGGGTCCACGATAGTGGATCTCAACACATTCACTAAATCGGGTAAGTAGGGGTCTACAGAATATGGAAAAACATGGCAAGGGGTCTACGACAAAATAAAGTTTGGGGAACTCTGTTCTAAGGAATATAGTGTCCATGAGAAGATCCCCCGCGCAAAAACAAGAACCAACCTTCTGTCAAATTATACATAGGATCTCATAATCAGAGCACCAGTTAGTCATAATAAAAATCAAATCAAATTTACGTCTATATTCTGTACAAAATACATCTTATTAGATTTGGAAATATTATCATGATTCATCATTTTCTAAATAAAACATGGCTTAACAGATGTTTCAGTAGGGAATGTAGTAATTTGTTAATTATAAACATGCATACATTAGGACTCATTGTAAAAACATATTGTTCAAGTAAATTAACATAGGTCAGCCACATTTGTTTATGGAAATACAATTATTTTAAAATTTAATCAACTTCATTCCATTTTATCTTAATAAATATTTAATTGAAAAGAATTTTTTACATGAATATTAGATTGTAATTGATAGATTGTATTGTGACTTCTTGGTGGAAATGCATTTTTAAGTATTGAATTAAAGACTTTTTTACACTATTTCCACTATTTATTTAAAAACATTATTTGTAATTAAATAATGTTTTTAAATAAATAGTGGAAATAGTGTAAAAAAGTCTTTAATTCAATACTTAAATATTAGATTGCTTCTAAAGTTCTAATAAAAAAGGATTGACAAAATAAAATTATAATTTTAGACATCTGCTTAAAAATTGTGTTTTTTTTTAGTTTAGATAAGTGCTATTGGTGGTATTTATTAAGTGGCCATTAAGATGGCCAATCCAAAAATATTACATAATTAAAAGTTAGCGAAGTTAAAATATTAATCCAAGTTAGTCTTTTTGACCAAAGCTTAATCTCATCATGTATGACATTATCATATTCATAAAGGGGTTACATACTCACCACAGCATTTATATAACTATTATTAGATGATGTTAATCCAGCAGGCACTAAAACATCTCTGGGTCCACCTCCAAGACTTATGAGAAACTTTTTATCCTTGATGTTTTTGAAAGGCTTCACATATGCATTCCATTCTAAATCCATAAGTTTGTAGTAGTCATTCATTGCGGAATCGAAGTTTACAATTGGTGCTTCTAAGGGAGTAGCTAATGTAATAGCTATATTTGTTGAATTCATCGTACTTGGATATGCTAGTAGTCTCTTTGCAATTAACCCTCCCTAAAAAATAATGTAAATTCATCAGTCCATATAGCTGAAATTGTTCTTAAAATTTGCATGATCTGTTGCTTGAGATATTAAATCATTAATATATTCTATCAATAAATAAATTTTAAGTGTTTGTTTTGATAAAAAATTAATTTAAAAATGTTTGTCTTAATTTTACTTACCATTGAGTGACCAATCAAAATTACAGATGAAGGTATCATTTTTGTATATTTATGGTTTTTATAAAGACTTAGAATTTTAGATACACAAGCTGCAGCAAATTGAGTCTGACTTTGTAGAACACCGCCATAGAGCCCAGAGAGCTCTTCATTATAGCTTACTAAAAAAACAAACTAACTGATAAAATATTTGTTTAGGAAAACAAAACAAACATTAAACACAAAACCAATTTAAATATTTAAAATAAAGACTCCTGTAACACTATTTCCACAATTTACTTACACATAATTTATTCACAACCGGTTTCAAAATAGTGTAAAGGAAGTCTTTACTTCAATATTTTAAAATGCATTTCTATCAAGAAGTAACAATAAATTATGTTAATTATCAATTTAATTTTAAGTTATTTTTCAAGTAGAATAACATAACTTACTAGTAAAGTAATCAAAGTGGTTTTCATAACCATTAGATAAAGCTTTTCTTAGTGCAACTGATGCCAGAGACCTAGCTTGCATATGACTTCCAGAATTGCCAGGCAAGAACAGCACTGGTATTCCATCAAACCTAAAAATAGAAACAAAGTTTAAATGAACTTTGTTATGCTTTATATTTCAAAAAGTGTTGGTTATAAGTATATTACCACATTTTGCGTGCTTTTTCTGTGAACCTTCCCTCACTATATGCATAAAGTCCATATTGAGGAAAATTTTTATTTTCTTCCAATGAAATGCGCTAAAACACAGTAAAAAACATATGTTAACTAATTTGTATTATGGGCTAAAATTTAAATTATAAATTTACTTACCACAAACTGCGGATATTCAAACATATAAGTCATGACACAATAATTATTTTTGTCACTGAAATTCATATTCAAGATTCCCATGAAATACAGTAAGAGAAAAAGGCATGAAATAATTTGGAATACACTTGCACCAATCCATTTTATGAAATTCATTGTTGCGTTACGTATAGTTTCGATAAATCAGCAAAATTTATGTTTCCTAATGCATAAACCAAAGCATTATTTTGCACCAACTGCATTTAACAAGATTAATAAAAAATATAATTTATAATCGCGCCATATCATCGTACCATAAAAATGTATTAAATTTCCTTACGAAATTCGACACGGCCGTTCTTATCGAGATTAACGCATTTTATGAAAATAAAGTAAATTGGAAATTATATTGTTGTTTGACAATCAGCTGTATTATTGACAGTTTAATTGACAGCACTCAACCGTCTAGTGCTTACTTCTGCCACAGACAAAAAAATAACCGTATGTCCTTTCATAAAAAAAATGCGGTATGCTTATAAATTCATAATACATAATATCTTTCCAAGCCTTAATATGAATCACAAAAGGTGACGATTGATGCTCACGCGTTAATAAAAACGCCCAATTAGCTGTTTTTAACCGACTTTCAAAAAAAAGGAGGATCTTATCAATTCGACCGTATTACTTTCATGTATGTTAGTGCATATCTCCGGCGTTTATGGATCGATTTGGAAAATTCTTTTTGCATTCGGAAGAGTAGAGTTCCAGTGTAGTCCCATAGAAACTTGTTTCAAGTCTGATCATCTATGTGGAAGATATTCCAAGGAACTCCTCGAAAATCAATGGAATAAGCTCTGCGGTTAAGGTTTAATGATGTATATTATATCAACTGAATTGTGACTATATGATGTGAATACCCTTCATAAGACACTAAAAAGGGAAAAATAGAACATCAGGCAACAACAATAGGCATCGACTTTGTATAGGTTTCAACAAAAATAAAATAAAAGTTATTTTCTACTTTTTAGAGTGAGGAAGTCGGTCCTATTTTTCGAAATTTTTTTTTTATTTACAATTTGCTTCAGGCACCTAACCTCCTCCTTTTTTTTGAAAGTCAGTTAATAAATAAAGTACAGCTCATTATTGGTAATATTATTTTTATTTTATACAAAGTGTTGAGACCATAGACAGGCTAAAGACAGTTTATATAGGTATCATTCCGTGTTCAAATCATCAAATGTCAATTGTCAACTGTCATCGCTTGGCACTGCATTTTACTTTAAGAAAATCAATCTTTGCCAGAACGCCTCGAAGTTTGGCCTTTAGTTGGACCTCAATCTATTTCAGTCCTCAAGATCACATATAAATAAAGAATTAAAATTTAAAAAACTTATAGTAAGTTGAAAACATTTGTATTGAAGTATTACTTTGGAGAATACAAATAATTAAAAAAAACCTATTTGGAAAGTTAGAAGTGCAGCAAAACAATCCAATGGGCGCTTTATTCATAATAATACAATGTATTATCTTATTTCCATTGGCCTTTTTGTTTCTAAGAGCAACGTATCTCATCAGTACTATATACACTCGTCGTATTGGATTACATATACACGATAGACAATTTCGAACAATTTTGTGTATTGGATCAGGTGGGCATACAAGTGAGATGTTGACGCTTGTTTCAAAAATGAAATTATATAAATATACTCCACGTCTTTACATCATGGCCGAATCTGATGAAAGAAGTGAAGTAAAAATTCATGAAATGGAAAGCCAGTTCCGCGACTATAGAATAAGCAAAATTCCTAGAAGTAGAAATGTAAATCAATCCTATATATCATCAATTTTTACAACTATATATGCTATACTTTGCACTATTCCAATAATCTACAAATTTAAGCCAAATTTAGTATTTTGTAATGGACCTGGCACCTGCATTCCTATCTGTATTGTTGCATTTGTTTTGAGATGTTTTTATTTGGTAGACTGCAGGATTATATTTATTGAAAGCTTGTGTAGAGTACATTCCTTATCACTTTCTGGAAAGATTTTGCAATATTTTGCTGATGTCTTTGTTGTACAATGGCGACAACTACATAAAGATTGTTTAAGAAGTTCATACTATGGTAGATTAACATAGTTCTAAGAGATGAAACTCATTCCAAAAAATATATGAGTAATGTCACCTGTCCAATCTTCAAACAGGTACCATATCGGTACTTATGTAGTGTTATATTCAATATGGCATTTTTACATAATCAGTAATATTGTATACTATGTCTCATCAAAACCAATATAGTGTATTAATGATGACAGACATAGGTAACTTTTTTATACTTAGTGTAAGTTAGTAATTTTTATATTGTGATCTCAGTATTGTAATTATTCAATTTATTAAATATAATATATGGCAATACTAAACAAAATGGGTATTTTATTTAAATAAAACTAATGAGATTTTATAAATATAGATGTATTCTTCATTTGAAGTCACATCAATCAGATCAACATTATATTCTATGTACAATAATAATAACTTTCTTGTTATAAATTTCCAACAATGTAAATTGTAAATGCTTCAGTCTTCACAACATTTAAGTTGAATTTTAACCTCTTATCATTAGATGTCAAAGATCCCATGAATATTTCACTACCTTATCAGCACAACATAACAAAACCAATGTTTTAATGCATTATTATTCAAATTACATATTACCGTAGGTTAAAATTATTATCAAATATAATATTAAATAGGAACCAAGAAAGTAAGTAGATCAAAGAACTTTCTGCATAACATGAACAGAACATAGTAAATGTAGTTGAATTTAAGGAAACAAATAATAATAATATAAAAAATAAATCTTATTACATTCTTTGTTAAATTGACACTGAGAATAGTATTCGAGATATAATAACAGAAATGTATTTAAATTTAAGATACTATAAAAACATTTAATTCCATAATTGTTAGTCTACCTTGCAATAACACATGATTCTATGATAAAATCACTTCTTTATAATAACTGTTGTAATTTTATTTGGTAAAAAAATCTCAAACAAACACACTTTCATATATTAGTTTTACCGATTCTAAAGTTTGATATAAAACAATATGATTTTTACTTCTTAGCAGAATCACTACACTTGCAAAAATATTCAACATTAATTGAATATAAATCTAAATGTGTTTTATAAAGTATCATCACATTAGGGCTCTCAATATTAACTTTAGGCATTTTAATCACAGACTCAAGCCAATAATCACTTTTAAAATTCATTAACAAGGTTTTCACATCTAAATTTTTAAGTATCGATAATACTTGTGTAAAGCAAAGTTAAGTAAAGTAGTTAGTAATATAATAACTTACGCATAATATTAGGCACAGTATCTTACAAACCATTATTGATTTTAAATTCATGTAAATAAGTTCATGTCTGTCTTATTCTAATTTACAATGTTAAAATTATAACATCTTAACAACTTTGCCAACAATATATATTTTAGGCACATTAGAGAATACTATCAATAAGGTTGACTATGTTTTAAAACATAAGTACAAAGAAAAATTAAGTATACTTATATTTCTAAGGGCAACTTTGAAAAGTATGCATATCAAGGCTTACTATCGTCAATAGAATTAGTTTGGTTACTAGTCTCTTGTTTAGCAGTAATATTTCTGTCAATATGATATTTTTCATCGTCAATAAGATACATTGCCTCATCATAAGTAGGTGGTGGGAGTTCTGAGCTTGAAGGTTTGCTTGTGGCAGCATTAGCAATAAGTGCATCATACGAGGGCGGTAGAGTGGCACTGGATGCCGTGCGAGGTACCTGACCACTGTAGGCTTGCTCAGCTTGAACAGTTGCCATATCCTAAAATAATATTAATATTAGTTTCAACAAATTATAAGAATATAATTTAATTAGATCAAATGTGAAAAAAATATTCTAAAAGATATAATATTCACCTAGATGTTCAGGGTGAACATTCAATTATTTTTAAATGAATTTTATTACCATTACTGGTCAACCAATACCATTTATACATATGAGGTAAAAGGAAATCCATTTGACATTGAACACTACTTTTTATCTTATAAATTTTTACACATGGATATAAGTGATATATTAATGTACAGATATTGGTTGGTTCTATTTGCAGTATTTGCTAAAAACATTTGTGTATGATAATACTTTTTGGGTTAAGGTTAACATATATTTGTTCAGACAAAATACAGGTACAAGGATAATTAAATATCAAGAGAATGGAGAATAACAGTACCAAATACGAACTTTCTATTGATGCCATCAATTCACACGTAAATTTCACACACCCAAGTTGGCTAAAAAATTAAACAGATTAAGATCTTAACTTACCCTTATAATTGCACGTTGATGTAGAAGCATTTGAATTACACTTTTTCTTCGCAAATATAACATGCTTTTAACAGCGACCATCATTCCTGAACAAATAAATATGGGTCCAACGAGCCACATGTGTCCTAAATTACTTAAAATATAGCCATCAGCGTCACCCAGAGCGAGAACAGTAATTACTGTACCCACTGAAAATAACACCATCGAAAGAACAAAATATGAATAGCTGGTGCAGTCACATCTACCAAATCGCTGATCTTCATCTAAATCGAAGTCACGATGCCGTAACCGATGCAGACGTTGTCGAATAAAAGGGCTATCGAATACTGTCGCCATTTTTATTAACCAATTATATATCTGGATGAACTTTCTGTTTTAATTTGTAAGCATTATTTTCATATAAACAACATATCACGAAAGATGAAACGAAAACACTTTTACACACTTTGCAATCACTATGGATAGCTGATGTTTTATTTTTTTAACTACGATGCTCGTTGAATGTTGCCAGCAGCCATATAAAGTGCAAACTGTAGTGCCATTTAACTATTATACCTTTCTCTTCTTTATTGACTGAATGACTACCAATAAATACCCTTCATGCAGTCTGCAGACGGTAGTTGTTTATGTAAATATTTTTTTTGGACTTTGTCTACTATCCTGTTTGCATCATCGCATTAAGAACCAAATACAAAAAAAAATACAAATGGATAGACTGTATTTTTATATTTCCTTTTTTATCTTTATCACAATGACATTTGATGTGATAGATAACAAAAGTCAAAACGTCAAAACAAAATAATTTCAATTTTCAATACGGCTCACTGCGTAGATTATGATGACGTAAAATGTTTTATTGATGATATTATTTCTGATTTTTTATAGCTTTTGTGATATCCGTAAATACAATTTAATTTGAATGAGAGATCTAAACTTTCTTATCTACGTTTTAATTTAGTTCTTCCATTTATGTTCAAAGTGGATCGAAATGACTCGCATATTGTGTCTTTTATTTTTTGTATTAAATGTTGATAAAGGTATGTTTACAGAATACAAATCAGTAAATTGTAATTCCATTATAGTTTCAATCATTTGTATGACAAAATATAACCCCATTTAAAAATATACCAGTATAAAAATAATGTTTTATTCTAGAAATGTCTTTTTTTGTTTTTCGACGTTTTTAAAACTTATTTATCGCAGTAATTGATTAATAATTGTATTTTCGTGGAATTTCAATTTTGGATCTTCTATTACAGAGGCTCTGGGTTTAAAATTAATAGTGTCAAATGATGGTCCAGCTGTTCGGGGTTCGAATATAACTTTTACAGCTACAGTACTCGAGTATTCAGACGAAACTCTTAAATTCGTTTATTGGGATGATGTGCAGCCACAACACAGCGCAGAAGTGAGTATAAAAGAGCATTTGATTGAACAACTATATAAGGATTAATGTTACATAAATAAACAGATAATATTAATTGTATTTCATTGCAAGTTATATTTCAGAAGTTATTGCATGTGATATATGTAATTTATTTAAGTGCTGTTATTGATTCTATACAAATAACCCTGAATACATTACAATATCAGCTTAAATCCTATATATAATAATATCTGGATATTATTAATAAGACAATGCTGGAACAATTTATTTTCTACAAGAAGGATAAGAATTTATCATAGTCTACTTCTAGAAAATATCTTATTTAATTTATATTTTAATAAATTATTGAAAACAATATAATATAGTTATTGTGCCTGACATTCTTTAAACATGGACTTCCATTGTATTGGGCAACAAGTCTCTTCCCATCTGCATCCTTACAATAAAGCTACAAAATATTTTGTGGTATAATAAAAGTACATACAATAATTTTGGAAAAAGCATTCTAGTATCTTTCTTCCAATGTTGTACCATGTTACCAACATGACAAAATTTTAACAAATTAAACTTAATAAAGTATCATATTAAATCTATACAATAACATTAATATACAAAGTAAATATAATATGTTTAGTTTGTACAAGTGGTTGTTTTATTTAAAGCTATTTATTTAGTTTATTTTCAACCACTTGTATTGCTGTAATATGTTTCTAAAAAGTTATCGGTTAAAATTTTTTAATATATTTATTTTACAGTGTTTAAAATATTCAATAAAATTTCTGATTGCTACAATATTGTTGTTATATAGATATTAAAATTAAAATAATAAATAGACCAATTTTATCCAATCTGCTTTGTCACATGAGCATATACTACATCTACAATTATAATATGGTAATTTTTTATTAAGAGAATATTTCATACAATTTAACTGGAAGCAAATCGAAAGCATGCCTAACCTGTATTAAATTTATATGCAATTACCGGAACAGGATGAAGTATCCTGTTTGCCATAAATGTTACTTTATCTATCAGTGAACAGTTTATAGCAGTTAATTATGTTTGTTATATTAAATACTAGCTGTGTTCTGTGGTTTCATTAGTGTATATATCCTGTTCCCGTAGGATTTTCGGGAAAAAAAATTCCTATGTCATTCCTGGGGTTTCAAAAAATCTGTACAAAATTTCACTCAAATTGGCCCTGTAGTTTTAGAGCCTGTTCATTACAAACAAACAAATCTCCCTCTTTATAATATTAGTATAGATGAATTTGTATACTTAAATTTTAGGATGTTGAAAATATATTTGAAAGTCCTTCAACAAATATACCTTGTTCATCATTTCTTAGTAAAAAAATCATGTTTAGCGTACAGTAATTATCAAAATATTTATCTTTTTAATTTGGAACCCTTATTCTTTTTATAGTTTGTCCAAAGTGCCAATGTGTCAAAATGGACCGTTGAGTATCCGCGTAATTTGTATGAAGCGGGGGAACACACAGTCACAGTGAATCTAATGAAAAGCATCTATGGTTTTTGGATCATGGAAGCATCAGCAAGCACAACTTTCCGAATAACAGGCAAGTTGTTATTTTAAAATATATTCAATAAAAATTAAAAACATATTTATACAATAATATCTTATGTGACAAAAAAAATGCATGCTTAAAGTGTGTCCCAGTACTTTATTTGAAAATTTCCTTAAACATGAAATGTTGTCATTACCTTTTTATCATAGCTTGATTTTTAAATTTTTCAGATTCTTTAAATGGAGATCTGTTCCTTCAACAAAACAACTTAGTGAGGACAAATAAATTTGTCGCTGTCAATAATACAGTGCACCATTTCGTACAGCTACCGGATAATGAGATGCAATTTTTGAAGAAAAATGCTTCTACAATTATCACATATTGGTTTATAGATTGCATGTTCATAGACCAAACAACAGACTTTTCTTTAAACTATACATACCAAGATGTGATGACTGACCATTATATTGATGTGTTGGTTGTTGCTAATAACGAACCTCTGCCTCCAATCACAACAACGACAACAACGACAACAACTACAACAACAACTACAACTACAACAACAACAACTACAACTACTACAACTACAACACCTAAGCCCACAACTGTTCCAAGCACAGATTCTCCAAATACAGTTGTGCCATTAAATAATACCAAAGATGGGAATACAACACACAAACTATCAAAAAGGGAGATTGCGAAAGTGAAGCGGAAACATCCAATAAAAGATTTTATTTGTCACAACTCCAGTATAGTGCCTATTGGGGATACTTACACTTACGGTCATTACCAGCAAACAATTAGTATAAGAGGTAATTATAATAATTTGGCTTACTAATTCTTTGATATTTTGCTAACCAATCCTTAAAATCTCAACTAACTTTTTCTGTACCTTATATAGTTTTAATGGTTTTTTGATGATTTGGTTGACAAAGAGGTGTATATAGCAATTTGAATTTCATATTGATTAATATCAAAGTTGGCAACAAAACCCTCGTTTTAAGTGGAAAAATAAAATGACGCATTGTTTAATTAAAAGATTATACTGTTCAAAAGTTAATTAACAAATTAAAATTTCTGGTTGAATGATTGTTACATTATTTACACAGAACTACAAGGTCGAATTTCGCTTATAAGCAATATGTTTACGAACATCATGTGTACGAAATATCCTTTTTGACTGCATGAATGTATAATTTCATGCACATAGGAGCAAATATAAGGACTATATTCTAATGTTTGGCATATGAGCACAATAATGAAAACTTATTTTACGTACCTACGTGGTATGGCTCATTTATTCAATTTTGTTTTACTGACTCGATTGGAAAAAGAATTTTTTGATATCATAATGAACAAGAGATTAATAGTGGCCTACGTACATGGGATTGTATTAAGTTATTTAAAATATTCCTATATTTTGGAATTCCGGAACTATCGGATATATCTATATGATTTAAAAAAATTAAGACATGATATGACAAGTTGTTTTTGATCATGTGATTTCATGCGTCTGCCAATTTCTATTTGAATTTGAGGTTTCTTAAAAATATAGCTAATATCCTCAATCGAAATTATCCGCAAGTAACGGATAATCCGAAATAATTTCATATGTGTATTCGGATACGGTATTATAATTATTCCTACCTCCCTAACCAATCCGTGTCCGAAATTTTATATCCATCAACATACCTTAGAATACCCCGTTAAAAATATAGATTAAAAAAAAATACCTTAGAATAATTATTAAATATATATTAAATTCTTTCAGAGTCAATTTCCACTGTAAATATAACTGGTTTGAACTGGCTGCAACACGGCGATCTCCTCAATCTCCAAGTGAAATACACCGGGTCCCCTCCATTCGACTATTGCGCTATTTACAAACTTGGCCAGTACAATGTCACGGGGAATGAAACATGCTCGTTCAAGTCTAGAACCATTTCGAATATCTTCCCGTTAGTGCATTATTTCTCTGATAGCGACCAGCATACTGTTGTTGTGGTCATTGAGAATGAGGTTGGCAAAACTGTGTCCAGGGCAACAATCAACATTTATAAAGGTATTGTTTTTAAATATATATATGGATAAAGTTTTTATTATGACAATATATTCAAATATAATTTATTCCTATGTAGCTGCAATGTCAATCATCAGAATTTAGTAAAAATGTTTCAAAAGTAGGTTCATGTTTTATGAACGGGGAGAGTTTTGTTTCCGTGGATATGAATATTTATCACACAAACCTTCGAGCTTTTGATAACGTGAACAGTTCAAGTATGAGATTATTTCTGATAAACTGTCAAGATGAACATAGTAAAAGCAGAAACTGAAACTGATTATTATATTTTACGCGTCTGTGATATTTTATGGATAATGATTATTTTCTTTGTATTAACAATTTTTGTTCGTATTTCAGCGTCAGTCCATGCGCAGTTGTCAGTGATAGTAGTTCCAGTGGCATTCTCTTTAGTTGCCGTCATATTAGTTGTGTTCGGCGTTGCCTACTATCAGCACAGATCAAGGTGTGTATTGTTTTGAGTAGTTTATGACGTCAGAAGTGGGATACGAGATCAATCGAATGAGGGTACAAAAAATTTAAAAGAGGCTTAGGAGGATTTATCCGTATTCCATAACATTTAGTAATTTCCATAACAAAAGGTATAATTTAATTCTAATATAATAGGAACGTAGAATATAAAAAGTCTTTATTTTCTATGAGCAATAAGTATTAACATCTAACAATTACATCTGGAAATATTTAACTGCCCAATTTCTGCTTGCTGGTCAATCAGTCTTAGGTTTCTTTTTAATCTCTCTTCTTGCTACAGGGCAATGCCGCCTGCACTACAACAAAGACAAATTATGTGTTATACAGGGTGTCCCGTAATGAGTGAAGCATCTCTTGAGGGATGATAGCTGAGCTAATAATCTATCAAAAAAACTTAATATAGGTCATACGAAAATATCACTGTTTTTGAGATATTGAGGATTTTGTAGTTTTTTCAAAAATGTTGACCTCATCCAATGTTTTATATTACTGTGGCCGTAATTCTTATTCGTTTTTCATAATTTTTTTCCTAAGTTTTCTTTATGAGTTGCTTTTTTGGATACATGCATTAGATATTAATAAAAATATCAGACAACGGAAGAAAAAAATATTGATTTCAAATTTAGTATAGAGTAAAATTTTAGGGTCAGATTTTATAGTCTGTGGTTTAAAAAAAATGTACCACACTGAGACGGTCAGTGAACTTAAAAACTTTTGTATTTAATACCAATTTCAAAATGGTATAAAACTTAGGATTTTTCCCTTTAGCAAAAAAATATTGCAATTTGAAATCAATTTGGGACCTATTTTAATGATACGTCCAGGATGATACTAAGTATGAAATATTATTTTTTTCCATGAAAAATAAAATTAAATGTTATTATTGGTCAATACTAATAAGAATTCATAATTTGTAATGTGATGTATTGTGTATAAATGCATAAATCTTCATGAAATTTAATGTCCACTTGTATCGTATGCCTCTACAATATCCTCACATTTCTCCAATATTCTCTAATACTTATCTATGAAAATATTATTTTATTAATTTAAAATAAATCTGAAA
>LQNK01000104.1:117486-137256 GCA_001586405.1 Phoebis sennae
TCCTGCATGGATTACCTACCCGTCTCGGGGGAGACAGGCAGGTTATGTTGGACTCTTACTGACTAAAACCTCACGGGGGCCCTCAGTTGCGCGGCAAATCGGGGGACTCCGGGATCTCCATGAGGAACGCACACGGTGTCCCCACACGCGCAATGCTACGCAATGTAGCCCAACCCCAAAGCACTATAAAGTGCTACGGCAGTGCACTACCTCCCTAACCAATCCGTATCCGAAATTTTATATACATAAGTAATAACATACCGTAGAATAATTATTAAATATATATTGAATTATTTCAGAGTCAATTTCCACTGTAAATATAACTGGTTTGAACTGGTTGCAACACGGCGATCTCCTCAATCTCCAAGTGAAATACACCGGGTCCCCTCCATTCGACTATTGCGCTATTTACAAACTTGGCCAGTACAATGTCACGGGGAACGAAACATGCTCGTTCAAATCTAGAACCATTTCGAATATCTTCCCGTTAGTGCATTATTTCTCTGATAGCGACCAGCATACTGTTGTTGTGGTCATTGAGAATGAGGTTGGCAAAACTGTGTCCAGGGCAACGATCAACATTTATAAAGGTATTGTTTTTAAATATGTCTTTGGATTAAGCTTTTAGTGCGACATTATAACTAATTTTATGTAGCATTGACAATTATCATATTTTAATAAAAATATTTCAAAAGTCGGTTCATGTTCTAAGAACGGGAGGAGTTTTGTTTCCGTGGTGACGAATATTTATCATACAAACCTTCAAGCTTATAACCTGATCAGTTCAAGTATGAGATTATTTCTTATGTTGTACTTGAACTGTCAAGATGAACATAGTAAAAAGCGAAAACTGAAACTGATTATTATATTTTACGCGTCTATGATATTTTATAGATACATATGACGATTATTTTCTTTGTATTAACTATTTTTGTTCGTATTTCAGCGTCAGTCCATGCGCAGTTGTCAGTGATAGTAGTTCCAGTGGCATTCTCTTTAGTTGCCGTCATATTAGTTGTGTTCGGCGTTGCCTACTATCAGCACAGGTCAAGGTGTGTATTGTTTATGTAGTTTATGACGTCAGAAGTGGGATACGAGATCAATCGAATGAGGGTACAAAAAATTTAAAAGAGGCTTAGGAGGATTTATCTGTATTCCACAAAAATTAGCAATTTCCATGACAAAAGGTATAATTTAATTCTTATATAATATCATTAATAGGAACGTAGAATAAAAAAGGCTTTATTTTCTATGAGCAACAAGTTACAACATGTAACAATTACATTTGGAAATATTTATCTGCCCAATTTCTGTTTGCTGGTCAATCAGTCTTTGGTTTCTTTTAAATCTCTCTTCTTGCTACAGTTTAATACCGCCTGCAGTTAACTACAACAAAGACAAATTATGTGTTATATATGTGTTATTGTATAATTTATGTGTTACTAGCGACCCGCCCCGGCTTCGCACGGGTGCAATGCTGATAAAAACCTTCCTCATGAGTTACTCTATCTATTAAAAAAAACCGCATCAAAATCCGTTGCGTAGTTTTAAAGATTTGAGCGTTCATAGGGACATACAACATGACACATGACAGAAAAAGCGACTTTGTTTTATACTATGTAGTGATAAAATCGAGCAAATTGCTAACACATGCCTTTAAAACATAATAAACTTTGAAGTTATTAGTATCCTCCATATATAACACATTTTCATGAAATAAATGTTTATAATATAAATATAATATTTACATTGCAGGCACACGGTTGAAGTGGCGGACTTTGATTTCGGTCAGCAAGTGAACTTAGACTACAAAACTTTCACGGAGCGCCTCAGGGACAGTTTCAGGAACGCATTCAATTTCCGACATCGGGACGACACCGACCCTCTCACGTCCGACACTAGGTACGATTCTATGTAAGTTTGTTTGTTAAACTATTGGTAATATTTTTACATCTATGCTCTCCGCTCAGTGATTGTAATCGAAGAGTATTGTAATGCTTTCGTTTAGTATTATCTGTTCTTTATAAAATCTTCATATGTTTATAGAAACTGTAATATTCATTCCAAATAATATGTATAATATGAGTAATAGAAGTTCATTATTTACAAATGTAATTATTGTACAAATATTATATGTATATCGAATCATGTTATGTTTATTAAAAATGCATCTCAATTTATTATTATTTTGTTATAACTTATTACGTCTTCTTGTTTTGTAAATTGATCAAATGATAGGAGTTTGTAGTTATAGGAGGGTTTAAAGGCCAATTAATTATTGTGTATATTTCGAACACTATTAATAGAAATTCGATAATTTACTAACATTAAAAACGCCAATTTAGATAGGACACACCTTTGAAACGTTAAAACTTTATCTTAGTGAAAGGAATATAACGCAATTGATATATTGAATATAAAAAGAAGTAAACCATATATAAAATGTATTAATGTAGCCTTTTTATTAATATTCTGGAGGCTTACAAATTTAATGGCTTTATACCAGACTGATTGATGTATGCATCATAGAAATGTGCATTTTGTGTATTTATTTTGTAAGGCATGTCGCATCTCTTAAAAGCATATGTTTATTTTTATAAAATAACAGTTATAATATGATATGCTTTTATGTAAAACAGTAAGGACTATAATATATTTTATTTAAAAATCTCCGACTGGTCTTATTTTTATACTTTGGGAATTTATTGGGTTTATGATAATTTCATTATGGCTTTGACATTTATATAAATGAAGGTAAAAATCTGTATACACTTTTTTGTTTAAATTTCAATACTTCTAGAATATGCTATAACTTCCATCCAGTAAAATAATTAGTAAACATTAAGATGTATTCAGATTAAAATTGCTTGCACCTTATGCCAAATATTCAAATACATAATATATAGAAAATCATCGCCCTATGAATGTAATAATACCCATGATAAAATGTAACACGACATCCAAGTCATATTCCTAAACTAACAAATTTAATATAGCAATTAGTTATAGTGTAAATTCGAGACGTCACATTAAATTTTTTAAAGGTGATCAGTCATGTTTTGTGATATATTAGTTTTATATTATAGATTTATTTATCTTATAGTGTTAGGGTTTTGTATTTATTTCAGAAGCATAAGAATTTAATGTTATATGAAAAATAATTTATATTTTTTCTATCAATTGAATTGTAATACTTTATTGAATGTTCATATAATATGCGATTATTGATTGTTTTGTTCAACCACAATACAGCAGTTTTATGCTTCTCAAATAGATATTATGTGAAATCGTAGTTACATTAAAGTGTTATTAAAATATCATGTTTCATTTTCTTATACCGCATTTATTCCTGTTCCCTATTCGACCAAATTATTATTTAAACGTGTCTGTTAACTGAATACTTATTTAATATTCAATAATAAAGGAATACAAGAAAGGTAATCTTTTTTTCAATTATCGATTGCACTGTATAGTTAATGAGGATTGTAAAATATGAAAGATTGTTTTTTTGTCAAAGTTTAGGTATATGGAAATTTTCTACTATCTATATAATCTACATGTACAATTACAAATTAAATCATAATGGCTTGCCTGCATTTACATTGAGTATATATGGAGTAAACAATACAGATACATATTTTGAATTCGGATACGAATTGAGAAGCCCCTGATTTTGGGGTAGTTAAAAATAGAAATAAAAGCCTTATAGGGTGATGCTACATGAGGGTGAAATAATTGGCGTAATAAGGATTTGTGTGACAGGACAAATGACTGCAACACAGTGCAATAAATTAAAGCAAAGGCCAACCATGCATTTCATCTATTCCAATTTTTACATTTTAGGGTTTCAGGTTCAAATCAAAAACTAAACATTTATACGGTAATATCGTTATGTATCTATCCGTCTGGTGATACCTTTTTACAGCAATAATTTTGAGATATTGAGCTGAAATATGTTTTATTTAAAAATATCCGACTGGTCTCATTTTAATACTTTGGGAATTTATTGGGTTTATGATAATTTATATAAATGCTCGGGTTTATCTTATTTTTTGGCTGTAAAAACAAACTTTTAGGTGGAACTGTAGGTGGGCAAGTTCAAATCGCACTCTTTATATTATGCAACACTGAACATAAAATCAAGTTTGAGGTACATAATGAAATTCAGATTTAGGTACATAGTTTTTATTAACTCCAAATGTAGTATGTAAAATAATATATTTGTACATGAAATTAAAGAAAATACTGACCTCAATATAGCTGTTAATACCACTCTGTATGGGGTTTACCTATAAGCAAATATTTTTGCAATCCAAAGGACTGTAAGTCTCATATAACATTAAAATGCAATACATGTAAAGAGTTCCAAAGGGAAAGGTTCCTTAAAGGGACATAATTGAGTGTAATAAAAAATAGGCGTCACAAGATTAGGCTTCGTAGCCAGGGCAACAATTAATTTATTTAACCTACCTATCTTTATTCTTTCAAAAGCTTTCAGATTTTTTAAATTTAAAACAACCCTTTAGTAGCCTAATGGCGTAATTGTGGTTCACTTTATAGAAGCTAATGAACACATTTTAATGCGTAACACACTCAAAAGTTTCGACTGTTAACCGTCGTTCCCCTTCTAATTAAACTGCTCCGAAAGCCAACTTGGGCATTAAAAGTATCCGTTTTTCGCATTTCATTAAAATGTTGAAGGCGCTAAGAGTCTAGGCATTTTGAAAGGCCGGGTTAAATCTCGTTTATCGTAGCGAATACATGAGCACAGTTTTAACGGGTTTAATAATCTGCAGCTTCAGAGAAGAAAAGTAAGTTTCATTGCGAAAATTTCATTAGTCGAAAGAAATCAAAATGTCTTCAAGGATTATATTAATACTTATATATCGTGGGTATAAGTGAACAGACTAAATAGGTATTTCTTTTAAAGTTTAATTAATGTGTGTAAATCACGCAGAAACGGTTAAAGGACGGTTGAAGTTTGACATCAATATTTTCCCCTTAGCATTAGCGCCCTTTTTATTTCGGTACAAGAAGTTTGTTTAAAATAAAATAAGTAGGTATCCACGTTATACTAATATTTTTCCATTTCAACAAAGTAATATGATAATCTGTTGTTTTTAAAAAAGGAATTAGGCGCATTACTTAATACATACCTATTGATGTGTAGAACAATTTGTACATAATATTATTTATCGTATCCCCTCGCGATGCACGGTCGATCGGTCGAACAACAGTTTTCGTTATCGCAGCTTGTTATTCTTGGTATTATTATCGTATATTAATTTGTTGTGATTATATTGCCTCTATTTAATTTTCTCAGTTAATAAATTTATGCATACATTCTATGGAGTATTAAGGCATTTTTAAATTCGAGTTTAGGTTTTTCAAAAAGTATAATAGTAGTTTCGGAGCCTATTCAATACAAACAAACAAAAAAATTTAATCATTTCTCTTTATAATATAACCGAGTAATAGATATTATACTAGCTATTGTTTAATATTGGGTTTTAGGTATATGTTATTGTTTTCACAATGAAATAAGTATTTACCGCAAATTAAATAGGTTTTAGGTAAAGCTCTCGTCCTTACTGCGTACCCAAGGTACAATGTCTAACTAATGAAGCTGAAGTGTTTGTTTGAACGCGCTGAACCCAGGAACTACTGAGCTGCTAGGAAAAAACTGTGTTATGTAGACCATATTTATATGACTTAGCATGTTATGAAGCAAAGCCGCGTTGAACAGCTAGTTATGTATATTTAAAAGTAAGTCGTAATCATCCATGTGTGTCTGTAGGTATGTATGATGCATCATTGATTGTATAATCTCTTGTTTCTATTATATAGCATTCTGGTTTCAAATGTGATAAGAATTTGCGATTGTTATTGTCTGGGTATTTGTAATTAAGTAAAATGTATTGCGAAGAAATTATATAAATCCTCATACTATAGTAATAAAGTATAATAATTATTCAACTACTCAGAGATAAATAAAAAAAAGGTTCGATGAAAGAATTTATTTCTTAACTATAAAAAATTTTCAACTACAAAAATACTTACATATAACGCTAAATTAGTCTAAGAGGGGTTCGCCAGCAACAATAGAACTTTCAATTCCACAATGGTCTTCTCCACGTAAGATTTTAAAGAAACCATTGTCTCCCCAGTCTGAGTTCCAAGAATTTGCAATGAGCCAATATTTGTTTCCGTTTTCAACTCCCCAGCCCATAATTTTAATAGCGTGTCCTCCCAGCGCGTCTCCAATCGTATGTTTATATACTCCGCTCTTATAAGCCAACAAATCGGAGTATACAGTGAACGCCCCTTCTACTGGCCCATTCTTATAAATTTCCGCTCTTATATGGTCCTCACCACCGCGTACCGAGTAAACGTGTTTTCCGTAACGTTTGTCTTTCTTATAAGGAGTTTTATAAGATTCCTGACATGCCCGTTCACACTTGGGTGTTTTGTTGTCGCCGCTGCAAGGCATTCTATCGCCGGGCACGTGATGCTCGCAAGGTGGAATCTCATACGGCAAACAGCCTTGACTAGAATTGTAGCTTCCTCCTGACACGATACCGAAATGTTTCCAGTACTCCCAAGCGAGTGTTGGCATTCCTCCGTTGCAACCGAGTCCACAGATTGGACAGCAGCTCAGTAAATCTTCAGCAGAAAAGTGAAAGTGCTTCGTACCATTTGAGTAAATGCAGTAGCGATCCGTCATAGCTTCGACGGCTCCGAATGCCCAGCAGCTGCCACAGGAGCCTTGATCTCTTATTTCGTTTAAAGTAGGACAGTTGGGCCATTTGTCTCTAGGATCAAAGTTTTCTGGAAGGTCTTTTATTACATCGGCGTCATGTTCTACTGATATCAATCTAGATATAAACTTATCTTGCAACGCTCCCATCAATTTCTTGAGAGTGTCGAATGTTGTTTGAATAGGAAAGTTACGGCCAGCCAACCAAGAGCTTTGTTGTTTATTAATGGTGTTGATAAAATCTTCGGAAAGCGGTTCAAGTGTCGCCGATGTCAAAGCAAGGCAACACAAGAGCACCAGTATAGATGAGCGGCAATTGGCCATGATCACTTCTTTATTATTATTGTGAGTAAATAGATGGACGCGCAACGAGAACGAGCGTTGCGCTTCGACTGGCCGTGCGAAGTAGCGAGTCTTGCTTGCGCCAAGTGGCTTGTAATTGCGTCGGACCACACGATATCACGATGAAACAATGGCTGACCGCATGTCGAAGGTTAATCGTAGCTATCACCAAGAACCAAATAATTACATTTAATAAACAGTCACATATCAGTCCAGATAATGATTAAGCAAATAGCAAATTAACAAATATTCTATATAAATGGTATTCCGGCGCAGAATTTTTATTATGATAATAAGCGAGGGTAGCGGTCATTAACACTGTTTTCACTCCGTTTGTTTTATCAATATTAAATCGCGTGCAAGTTAATATGCGTATGTATCAAAAATAGTTAAAGTAGGTCTTATAATTATATTATCATTATTACGGTACCTACGCAATTACTTTAGTTTACCTACAATTAAAAATTTGAAAAGTACACTTATATTTTATTAAGTTTTTGAATTTAAACAGATTGAATTTTTAGGGCCTTTAAAATAAACAACGTTTTTATTTGGATATAATTAATACACGTTTAATAGGTATAAATTATGTTGCCGACAATCTTAGGTTTTTATAAAAATATATTGTTTTTGAAATACATAAAGCAGGAAATAACAGGGTTTAATGGATATCCTACTTACATATATGTTTTACAGCCATACCTACTCAGACACCTATTCTAATCAAAAACTTATCAAATATATAAAAATATGTAAAAGTATAAATTAAAATATTGGTCTACACGTGGAATTATAACATTGATCCTCATAACTAGTTTGTGAACTTGAGATATTTTTGAAATTTACTTACTTAACCATAAATATTCTATGACATTTATGACAAAATGTTCCGCACAAGTAAATTTCTGATAGATTATTATTTTGTACCTATAGATTCAAAGATACTATGAACCTGTCCTTGTTTTGTTTTTATTAGAGAAATAATGATTCACACAATCAGTACATATAAGGTCATACCATATGTAACACGCACATTTTTAGATGCATGATGATTCTTAACTATATTAAGATTTTAATAATTAATGCGTGATGCGGATAAGCGTGTATTGGATAATTTGGAATGTCCAATTATTTCTTTTTAATTTAAGATTTATATGGTGTGAAGCGTTATGTTTTTATTACATTACGAAGGATTCCTGGTACGGCCATAGTTATCATCACATCTGGCAATTATTCAAATGGGCTTTATAAATTTGTTAAGGATAATGTTGGGATGCAGAATGACAATAGTTAATGAAGGTCTACTTCAAAATGCATTTTTTTCTCATCAATACTAATAAGGAAAAATACATTTAACATAATTGCGCGTGCTTTCATAATGATCAGTGAATTATTTGAGGTTTTAAAAGTTTATATGTATATTTTTTAAAAGATAATATGTAACCTATAGACACATTTACTTGTATTATGTTACAAATTAGTTTCGACTTAAAAAACTGTCACGAGCGCAATGTAAATTGTTATTATAGCTGGCATGTAATGTAATAGTGCACCCAGAGTACAAAATTGATTATAGCTGGCAGAATGCAAAAATGTGCAATTATTCCCACAGTACTTTAAAGATTCAAAATATTTTGAGGTTTTTAATAAGGCTTTAAGATTCTCAAGAGAAGACTGACAGATTACCTATATGGACGATCGTTGTTTAGTAATTGAAAATCGGTTTCAACGCCACCCTATTTCAACCAGTTGGTGTCGTAAAAGGCGACAGAGGGTAATTCTGCTGCATAACATCTTCAGCAATAAAAGAGTTAAAGCCGAGCATTGCACGATTGGGCCAAGCTCGCACCGGTAAAATTACCACGTATGGAAGACCGGCGTGAAACAGTATTGCACTGTTTCGTATGGTAAGCAGATGCCCGGAGGCCTATATTCTCATCCCTTTCCTGTCTCGTCCTGTTCAACTCCTCTCCCAACTTCCTATCATTAATCCTCTTCCTTCAAGTCGGCAAGGAATCTGATACTTTGATGTTATAGATGTTCATGGGTTGTCACTTGTCACTTAACATCAGGTGAACCGCATGCCCCGCTTGCCTGCTATTACATAAAAAGGCTACTTATAAGGTATCAAATTTTACTACGGAACCGAATCCTCGTGGAAGTTAAATATCTGTAAACAAATGTATGAAAAGTACTTGCTATAGCAAACACATCACATTAAACACATTTATTGGTTGTTGTTCCATTAACTAGTTGTCAGACTCTCATTTACTAAAGAAGCGAACGTTAACGGATGGGTATCGAATTAATACAAGCGGAAGACCCTCATTAGACCACATCTCTCGAATGATCCTCACGTATGGTTTAGATCTTACAGCTAATGGAAGCGGGGAAATAACATTCTGAAAAACAAACCTTTTAAGCGATAAAAGCATGGTCTATAAATTACTTTGTATCATAGACAAAATTAGTCGAATAGTGAGTAAAGAATTGGTGAAAAATGAAATGTCGTAGTGTTGAAAAGGAAATGACTAAATAGGGAATAATAAGATAATTTGGGACGCTCTGTTTCTTCAACACATCCTTTGCGTCATATTTTTAGCAAACACTATGGAAACGACGGGAAACAAACAGGAAATTGTAATTGCCAATATGATGCTTAGCTTATGCTTAAGGTCTTTTTTAGAGGAGTCGAGTATCTATTTATAGAAATCAACCCCTTTTCTAATAAAAATAAGTTTAAGCGTTAGTAGGTAGGTAGTAAGTACTAAGAAATTTGTATAGTAGATACATGTTTATTCCAACCAGTTATTGTGTAAGTTTAAATATTTGTTCTCGTATAGAAAATTTATTTTATTCTATCCTTTTTGTGAAATGTAAAATAAATATAGACTCAAACAGCAACGGTTTCAGACGGCACTATTGTAATGAATTTCGTATATTATAGCTCTAAATTTAAATTTTATGTTAACAGAGACTGCAATCATAGCTCAGATTTGAGTCTTTACATTGTCTCTTTTCGACGCCAAACAAGTGGTTTCAGGCGGCGCACTAGGTCCTGCGTTTAATGGCTTTTAACCAATTTTACGAAAACAGTTTATTCTATCATTTGGATATAGGTACACTAAAAATTGGAACTGAATTCCCTATTTTATTACAAATCTATGTTGATTTAAGGATTGTTAATAAATAAAGTACCGTCTTTAAAATGTGCGATTCTTTTTAATTTACTTCTTATCTTCCATGTAAAATATTTCTGATAGAATATTAAGACGTAGTAAGTAATTCCAGTAGTTATAATTGTATTTTCTAAGTTTAATATAAGTGTTGTAAACGCAGATGTATCAACTACATACGTACATAAACATGACCTTTATTAAACGTGACAGTATATTGATATAAAAAAATGGGAGGAAATGCGGTTTTAGCGGGAATTTTATTTATTTTCATTTCTCTTAGAATAAGTTGAACCAAACAAAAGAAGCAATGTTTAACAATATGTATAAAAGGAATTCAAACAAACGCGAGTTGCTATAAATCTTTACCTTCCTGCGAAAATTGATTACCTTTTACGAAAGGGTAAAAATACAAGTAATATTCCCACGAGTTTAATATATCATCTTCGAAGAATTTTCATACATTCGTAGTATATCGGCGAACTACGTGAGAACGCATCTTTGTATCCCTAAAAAGTGTTTAGAAAATTAATAACGCAATGCATGTGATACGTGCAAAATACACATTTCTGTCTTAGCCAAAAAGTTTTATAAAACAATCAATATCACTGGCGCGAGTTTAAAGAAAAGGAGGTATTTTAAACTTTGTCTGAATCAAAGCTAACTCGATAGAAGTTTCCTCCGAAATGAATGCTAAGTCTTTCATTTGAGCAAAGTTAGCTTTAGGTATTAAGAAATTTATCGCGGTTAAGGGAGCACTGAAAGTTGGGATCTTAATGAAGGCCTGGGACGTCATTACGAGATAGTGCGGGGTTGATACGCAGATGGTAAATTATCTGAATGTCTATCCAATAGCGGTAACATGCCTCTGACATCTGTACCGACGGTTTAGGACATAGATATACGTATGTATCGATAATTGAACTGTTGTAATTTATCTGTATCTAGCGATGATCGATGCGGTTAATCTATGAAGATGACTATTGATTTTGTATGTTTCGTATAATTTTTCATTAACTCTCATTTAATTATTATCTATATTATTTATCGTGTTTAATACCACAAGATAAAAATGAAAGCTTTAATGATTTAAAATTCGATATTTTAGCTATGGCATAATAAATGAATTTCAATAACAAAGATGCGTTTTTTCAATAATAAAGAGTTTTTTTTTAAATTATGTCAACGTATTAAGCAGGACTTTAACTCTTTAAATCGATCTCTCAATCTTAAAAAGGGTAAAAATTTAAAATATAATAACGGGATACGTATTTAACATTTCCAAAATACATTATACCATTCTTGGATATTATGCTCTGGAGTTGGCATCTTGTTTTAGTTTACTTTAAACATTTCTGAATTGGGGAATTGCGAACATTACAAACGTACCGGTTAATTACTTGTCGAATATTATCCTTTTGTTAATAGATGTATCGAAAATTCTAGTTAATTCCCTTTGTTACAAATCTGTACACTACTAATCTAATGTTAATCCAAGTTAGGTGTATGACCTCTGTCTGCCCTAAGAAACAAGTAGAATTAACTTGTCGGAAAGTAGGTTAGCAACATTAGAAACGAACATAATATTATCTTCATATTGAATATAAAAATAATATCAAAGGCCTCGTCTGGAAACTTTATATCATATCAGAATTAAAATGAGCTTTGCATTATTTTGGTCTTCAACAAACATTCGTATTTTAAAGGCAAACTATTAATTAGCTGTTTGGTTTAGGTTATGTATGTGCACAAGTATAATCACTTCGATTCTCTTTATAGAACGGGGCAAACAATTTTAACTTTGAAGACACAAAGGAATGTTCTAGATTGTTGTAGTGCTTTTCGTCCCAAGGGAATAATGTCCAATTTCATGTTAGTAAGTGGAACTTACCGCAGTACTACTATGCCTTTGTGAACTTTATTCTTTATAGGAAGATCTAAGAGAGACCTATGAATAAGCATCCCTAATGAGATATACTTATCATTTGTTGAATAAATAAAAATATTTTCCCGGATTCTATTCATTCATTTATTATCAATGTGGTTTTGTAAGGAATTAAATAAAATATTTGAATTTCCGTTTTATAATTTTTAGAGATTTTCGAGGGATTAAAATGTAGATATAATTGGGAATATATCAATAATACTTGCATTTCATAATTTTTTTGTATGTTGGCAACTTCAATAGGTATTTGAAGTCGTATAGTATGATCGAAAAAACTTTAATAGCATAATAGATTAATTAAACAATGTTAAAGTTGGTAAATTGCATAAATAAAGAGCCTTGCTTATGTAGTCAGTTAAGTTACGCAGTCATACAACAGAATATCATCTATGTCACCAAAGAATATAAATAATGAGAAAAGTAAGACGTACAACTCGCGAATGTTTAGAAGATATTTAATTTTGTTAACTTCAAAACTTATGTTGCGAAATTCTTGTTCCCCTGATGCTTATCCATTTAGCTCGAAGTATTCTAAACAGAGCTTGGAAATATTCACACACAGAACTGTGATAGACATATGCTACGTATTCTATTTATTATTTTCTACCTGTATCATACTTTATTTGATAGACAGAACGTACATTATTTATTTTTGTTTCTGTTTTTTGAATTAATGATGAATTTTCGTATGTTGTCTAGGTATGTCCTTTTGATAACATATATAAT
Source organism: Phoebis sennae (assembly GCA_001586405.1). Taxonomy (NCBI): domain Eukaryota; kingdom Metazoa; phylum Arthropoda; class Insecta; order Lepidoptera; family Pieridae; genus Phoebis; species Phoebis sennae. The sequence continues at coordinate 130,433 of LQNK01000104.1, forward strand.
TAATGTAATAACAGACTATAGAAGAGAGATAATTTAAATTGCAGAATTTTGTAAAAGAGCGTAAGCGTTCATTCAGCGTAAATTACACATACACATTAATAAAACTTGAAAATAACTAACTTTTAACAGAAATGTTTAAATAGACATTTAACGAAACTCACGATAAATAACAAAATATACCGTTTGCTTTTTAGTTTTGAAATATTGAGTTCATATTTATTTATCAGACTTCCCTTCGTAGATAAATAGCGCAGTTTCATTTTTGCATGCTTCTCTCACATAACAAATCTTTGTTCTTTACATGTATTGATATTTACATATGAAAATTGAAAGTTTCAGGATTTTGATAATAAGTTTGTCTAGATTCTAGAAAATCCTGGGAAACGTGTTTTATATCAAAGTATGATATGGAAATGTAGTTTGACAGAATCAGATCGATTTTCTAAAACATTTTTTGGTATTATTTTGCAATGGACGACGGAGACATCTTGAAATTTTATCAGTATATTTTTTGAAAAGAAGACTTTAAAAGCTCACATTTAAAATAAATTTACTTCAAAAATTTAGTAATCTAGCACAATTAAAGATGGATACAATTGGCTTTCAAAGTCTCTTAGTTACTTATAGCGAATAATTGAAATGGAAAAATCCTATTAAATTCAAGGTTTGCAGTCCTAAAATTATGAAGTCTTGATTTTATTCTTTGTCGTTTCTTAGCTACTGTTGTAAATTTTAATTTCCCGTTTTTGCTTTGTAGGACCTAATCGAATTAGGGATTGAATCAGACGATAGATAGGCAATGCTTGGAAAATTATTGTATTTAAAAATGATGGTAAGTGTTTTAAGTAGAAACATGGTTGAAAACTTATTTAAAAACTTTTTTTAATTTACGATTTAGGATATTAATTAGCTAAGGATTTTTAAAAATTTTATTTAATTCTGTAAAAGCGATAGAAAATGAAGTTCTGATTTGTGGTAAAAACTTAATACGTGATAGTGTACTTAAAACTTGTAGTACTATCCTTCAGAAACAATAAACATACTGAAATAATGGACTAGGTATTTTAGCCCCATTCGTACTAATTTATAACTTCATACCTACTCTTTATACCATTGTTTAGAAAACCATATTGGTTGTAAATAAAAATTATGCCAACATTTTAATAATTTTAATAATAGCATTTTTTGATTCAATTCTTATTTTTTAAATTAAGAATGGTTGATTTAAAGCCTTATAAACTAAACTAATATAATGTTAGTGTTTACTTATAGTTTGCACTGAATAAATTGCATTTATTTTGAAAGCCATCAAAAGCTGAGCACCTTCTTTCTTATATGTTAAGTATGACGCAGCCCAAAGGGAGGGGTAACGTGACGACATTTCTATATAAAGTGCCAGTTCTGTGTACAAGACTTTTCATTCAGTCACATAACTGGCAAAGTTGAACGAGCGCCTTAATTAAGTTTTATTGAGGAAATAAAAGTGACATAACATGCGCGTACAATCATTTTATGTATGAGAAATAGTAAGTCATTGCCCTCGTAAAATCTTCTTGTATTTTTGTCGCCATACAAATTATTGTTCAGAATATTTTCTTATCGATCGGAGGATAGAAAAGGCGAACGTGAAAATAACAATTGCATGAAAGAAGGGGTCCTCCCCTAAATAGACATCTTCCGGAGAATTTGCCCGCTGCAGCGGAATAAAAGAATGTATAAAGTATGCCTATTTCGTTTATTTTTAACGCAACCGAAATTCTATCCACCAATTTGGGAATCGATTTTTATGGGTTTATAGAATGATTTAAATAGAGTATTAAGTAATTTAAGTTTGAAATACAACTTCTTTCTTTTTAAAAACAAAAATCTTACACAGATCCATCTCCTAGTTCATCTCCTTATAAAATCTGGATTAATCAGTTTTTTCTTACTAATTATGTAAGTTATAAATTTTTTTTAAAGATATATTGTGTATTAAATGTTGCTTATTCCGACTCACGTGTGCAATAAGTCGGGAAGCCTTTTATTGCGAAACGTCACCTAACTCTATAATTTTCTACAGTTTGTTATAGAATATTTAATTAAGATAACGAAAGAACTAAATGGATTTTAATTTTTCAAGTTAATTTCTTTGTTTAACAACGAAAAGAAAAGCCTTGAATTCATTGTTTAAACACTCTCATTAAATTTCGCGAAAGTATACATTGAAGTTAAGGTACCTAATTCTATGAAATAAAACCGCCCAAGGATAATGAATGTTGTTTTACTATAAACAGTATCCAGATAGATTCGCTTGAGCTTACATGGTTTTATAGATTGCGGTCTCTATTTCCTCTCAAGCAGGGACGTTTCCTTTCCTTCAGTCGGAATATCAACGTCGATTCCTAGCTCGTTACTGCTTACTGCTAACTAAATAGACTACGCGAAATTGATTTTTAAGGCGTCTTATACACTACTACATTTTATGTTTTAAGATTATGGACAAGCGACTTTTACTTAATTATGAAGGAACTTAAAATGGACTATTATATACGTATATTATAATAGTATTATATGGTTATGAGATTAAAAAGTCAAAAATTAGACTCATTAAAACGTTATTTGATTTTAAATTTAAAAATAATGAAACTCATTTATTTAATTCATTAGTTCTTATTGTGCAATCATAAATGAGATTAAACGGAATCGAAAGTAAATTGTTTTCAATGCTACGTGGAAGAGGAATATAATATCGGTGTGTCCATTTATAACAATAATTGTGGATTATATTTTGTAATTTGTAGAGCTTAATTACCTGAGCAGATAATAACTACAAAATACAAATTTATAATTAAAAGGTACAATTGCGTTAATTAAAGTCAATTATTGTGGTCTTGTTCAAATAAGATCGAGCGTATGCGGTAAATATTATGCAACCAGCACCAGCAATGGAACCGTCTATTTAGTTATAAATAACTAGCTGAGCTCCACGGCTTCATCCGCGTATATACGGGATATAGGATTTTCGGGATAAAAACTATCCTGTTTCATTCTTGGGGTTTCAAAGAATATGCACAAAATTTCATCTAAATCAGTCCTATAGTCGGATCCTATTCAATAAAAACAAACAAAGAGATCTTTTCTCTGTATAATACTAGTATAAAAATGTATACGAGAAAAGATATTAAAAATATATACATTTTAGGTAAATATACATTTATGTTGAATATGTACGCAATGTGTAAGGGCTTAGGAGATTTTTGGGAGTATGTGCAATAAAAATTTGAAGATTGGATAAAAAATTGGACAACCAAGGAAGCTCTTCCTTTTGTACACAAGTAGGTGAGGATTTAGCTACTTATGTTGAATAAATAATATTATGACCTATTTCAACGCCCCGTACTTCTGTTATTAATAAGAATAGTTAAGAAATACGAGTATTACGTTGTCTGGGCGGGTATGTGCGATACGATAATACGATTTAAATATTTATTCTTTCAAATTAGAGCAACAAATTATAATAATAGGTCTAAGAAACTCAAATCGAAATCTTGGAAATCTGCTTGTGTATTTAATTATATGCGACTTCCAAAAAGAAGAGGTAACCTATCAATTCGAAGCGTATGTTTTTTTTAATGTCGTGGAATGTAAATACATTCATGTGTTCTTTATATTATAATATTGATAAAATGTTAAAGTATATTCCCGATCTAGTTTTAAGTAAAGGCTAAGGTTCAGAGGAAAGATCAAATTTTTCCCAATTCATTTATAAAGGTCATAAGAGTCTCTCAAGGTTAGGTTAGGTTAGGTTAGACTACCATTCAAAACTTACAACAAATTCTCTTATTTTAAATATCATTCTTCGATGATTTCCTTGGCTTTTGCATTATATAGTTATTTTCTACTATCTATAATCACTGGTATGATCTAGATATGATTATGCTTGCTTTGGCTTCATATCAAACAGTCTTATTAAACTGTCAACAATGTTTTTCCTGGCGTGCGAACTGCTGACAACATAAAAAATAACAGGGTCATAAAAACAAGTTGTATTTGCGTTGCCATTCATACACTATAAGGTTATTCCGGTAGATGGAACGTATTTTTCAAGTGGGGTTTCGAGACCTCTATTTTGAAAACATGTCGAGAATATTCCAAGATAATAATAGAATTGTATTCAATTAATTTTTATACAAATTATGTCATAGACCGAGCTCAGTGCCGTGCCTTTGGAGAGGCCTATGCTAAACAGTGGGCAAATATGAGATGAAGAGTAGTAGTACTAGTAGTAGAGCCACCTGAGTGAACTCGTGGGTAATTTTCAAAACATAAGATATTAAAAATGTAAAGATTCTAAACGTCTAAGGAGTTAGTACATTCCTCGTGCGACTGTACTTAAATTTAATCTTTGGCAAACATAACAGAATTATGACATCCTAAGCCGTGCCATCCTTGCCGAGTTTTCGAAGTGCTCTTACTAGACATTACCGTTCGTCTTCTCCAGTGAGTCTCAGAGCGAAACGGAGACCTCTCTGAGGAGCCTCGGGCCTTAATGGATCATACACGAGAGTTTTAACGTGGCGGTATTCAATAAAATAATACAAGATCGTAGAGACTACAATTTTTTGAGTGTGAGCTAGTCAGATAAAACGGATTTAGGTGTCGCGTGGCAGTGAAAATAATTGTTATATTCGGTAGAATCGTAAGTTACACCTTATACGAAAAAGGATAACTATTGTCTTATTGTACAGTTGAACTAAATAATAATATAATCAAAATAACAAAATATTTTGTTATTTTGATTATCGAAAAGATTGTGAAAATTTCAGGACTGTGACCGATGGAATGTGTGAAATTGTAGGATAAAGGCGTATGTGAAAAACATTAGGCGAAGCAAATATAAAAATACAATTAAAACCGATGTTCTAAGTAGTGCTAGTTCTTAATGGAAATATTAGTAGGTATATTTAATCAAAATAATTTTTAAACAATACATTGTTGTTAGGACAGCTTCAGTAACGTTAAATTTAGTAGGTACATTAAAGTTAATAAAAAATGTATAATTTCAATTTAAAATTATGAGGATTTAATGAAATTTTGATTTAAAGAAAATAACTATCAGAAAGAACGAGACACAAAACGCCAGGAAATAGATGTTGCAATTTGAAATCAATCTACTTCATGTTATTTTGGTTCGGTTTCTATCGGCACATCAAATAAACACATTTGTACTGCGTAAACCTAACGGCAATCGTTAGGTTTACGCTACGTTGGAACAAATTGAAATTCGACAATAGACCTAATAAGTCGTAATAGAATAATGAGCCGCAAACTAATTAACTTCAGTTTTAATGATAGTGTTATGTGGATTATAGCTTTGGAACATATTGGTGTTCTCTATAGAAATTTAGTCTACTATACCACGGAATTTTTATGAGAACATTTAATTTCAGAAATAATTAAAAACTAAACATACACTTAAAAGGATTTGTGCTATGAAATATTAAAGACACAAAACGGCTGAACAGATTTGGATAGTATTTGGCACACAGACAATAATGAATAAACACAAATGATACTTTTATGACGAGCCGTGGTATCGAACTCCTGGGTATAATAATTTATAAAAAAAAAATGTTTTATTCTTGCTGTGTCGCGCGGCTTCGCTCCCATTGTATGTTATACAGCCCATATCCCTCAGTGAAGATGCAGGTTACTAATGCTAAAAAAAATTAACTCGGTCCAGTTTTTGCGAGAAGTCTTTACAAACATACACACCAAAACACAAATGTTTCTTCTAGTATGAACTTCTATATCTTTCTTCTTCAGTACTGTAAGTGTATATACGTATAATAAAAGTTTTTTTCACGATTAATTTGTAAGTATTGGTACATTTAATACATAATTTAGTAGACTTATAAGGTATTATAGTACTTACAACGTACTTAAACGTACTCAGCCGACGTGACGCGGGGTCAAGCTGAGGGCAACATGTAGTGTTTTGAATTTTAATCTGGACTCTTTATATCCGTTCTTAAGAATTTAAAATGCTATTCTATAAGTGTATTTGATCAAATTATACATATAATTAATATCTTCTTCTGTATAAACAAGAATGAATAGCTGAAACGTATGACTTGCTTCGGCCGTAATTTCAAACCGACTGCTACAAAGTAGATATTTTTTGTTTAAATCACACCATGTATTGAATGCGTATTTTAGTACGAGCAAAAATATGTAATTATATTGTCACTTATTAACACTATACGATAGGACATCTTCGGTCTACGTTCATTATTATCAATGATCTATATCTGGTACGGTGAAAATAAATACTATTTACAGCACATGGTGTTCCATCACCGTTAGCTTCATCCACAACTTTCCATACGGTAAAGCTTTGGAAAAAGCAATCATTTGTGGCGTTCGCAAATAAATTTGACATTCGGACTTTCGAGAGACTATATAATGACTCCCATGGGTACCAATGCACATTTGACATTTTAATAACAGAATTTATCAGATGTACCACGTGCTTATGAAACCTGACGTCAGTTGAGTAATATTATTTAAATATCTAAAATAATTATATTTGACTTGAAAAATCAATTTAAAGAAACGTATTACTATGTAATTCTTTTTTTAAAGAAAGTTGAGAGCATATCTTATCTATCATTATAATATGTCCTTGTTAATTATTTACTTATCGTCCCACTATTCATAATACTTGAAAGTAAATGACATCTATGTTATGAATATTAACATGTAATAAAGTTTTATTATTAACTATTCGACGAAAAATCAATTAATTCCGAATGTCCCTACCTCAAGCAAGTAAAGATACT
>LQNK01000104.1:138781-165158 GCA_001586405.1 Phoebis sennae
TTAAACGTACTCAGGCGACGTGACGCGGGGTCAAGCTGAGGGCAACATGTAGTGTTTTGAAGTTTAATCTGGACTCTTTATATCCGTTCTTAATAATTTAGAATGCTATTTTATGAGTGTATTTGATCAAATTATATAATCAATATCTACTACTGTATAAACAAAAATGAATAGTGGAAACGTATGGACAACTTTCCGTACGGTAAAGCTTTGGAAAAAGCAATAATTTGTGGCGTTCCCAAATAAATTTGACATTCGGACGAGAGGTGAGACTATATTATAACTCCCATGGGTACCAATGCAAATTTGACATTTTAATAACAGAATTTATCAGATGTACCACATGCTTATGAAACCTGACGTCAGTTGAGTAATATTATTTACATATCTAAAATAATTATATTTGACTTGAAAAATCAATTTAAAGAATGGTATTACTGTTTAATTCTTTTTTTAAAGAAAGTTGGGAGCATATCTCATCTATCATTATAATATGTTATTGTTAATTATTTACCTATCGTCCCGTTATTCATATAACTTGAAAGTAAATGACATCTATGTTATGAATATTAACATGTAATAAAGTTTTATTATTAACTATTCGACGAAAAATCAATTAATTCCGAATGTCCCTACCTCAAGCAAGTAAAGATACTCATGGGGAAATAGTAACAACTATACTTTAATTACTATATTAAATTAGTTGTTAAACCCGGCGAAACAACCCCTAGAGGACGTGTACATGTTAAATTAGTACAAGAGTTTTATTGAATTGATGAATCTAGAGAAATTGTGAATTGATGATACTGACTTTTAATCATCGTATTTGATAGATAAGATCTGTTACTTTGTGTGTATTTCATTTTAATATTTTCATTTATACTGTGTACAAACGTTTCCGAATATTTATCGTCGTATATCGGGTAGCTAACATTCTACATCATACTTCGCTGTAATAACTCGTGAAGCTTTTTAATTACAACCTTTACAAATCATATTGTCGTCAGAATATTGTATTAAAAATAATGAACTAACGAACCGCAAGTCACCTTTTGAAATATTCCTTTATTAGGTCACGAGACAATACGATCGGGTTTAAACACACTTGCTGGCTTCTCGGCATTGAAACAATATTGTATGAAAGTATAAAAATAGTCGTCCTAACAATAACGACCTATATTCATAGTTTGAAAATATTTTTTGTTATTATTTAATGAAGTCTGCAGATTTTTAAGGTAATTATTTAAAACACATAATGAAAATTAATGAATAGTGAGTAACAACTAAATTTAATAATACTAGTACTGACCTACTATTCTCACAAAAATTGCATAAATAAATCAGTTTATTTATCTATGTATCAGCTCAATAACGCCTTTATTGTTTTCGGTTTGTGCAAAAATGCCTTATTTTGTTTAAGTGTGCATTTTGACCCAGCTGAAAGGCGTCGTGGGATCGCAGAAAGGGTTTACGGTTTTCAATATTTGTAACTCCCCGAGAACCTCCATATATTGTATGCGAATAGTTTCAAGTTTTATCCCGAGCTATCTTGAGTGTTATAAAGTAGACAAAACGCATGACCCAGTTTTAACGTGAAGAGCTTATCGATAAGTACGTTATGTAATACTTTATAGCCTTTGGAGAACGTAATCTAGTTCGAGTGACTGGTATCCAATTTGTGCATGTTGTTGTGGGGCTTCGACCGCAGCCGTGGTAATTGACACCGGCATCGGTGCCGCGGTTTTAATAAACATTATAAACGACAACAGCTCCAAGCAAAAACGCTACTCGAAATTACACCACGTCGCATCGCTGAATATCCAATCTACTGAATGTTTTATTATTATTGTTCCGACTAGAGTGAGCTCCAATAAAAATAACGTAATTCACCGGCCCGATAGAACGGTCTTATAGGTTTAGTTTAGAAAGTTGGCATCTTGTGCATAGCGGTTATTTCGAGTTCCCTACATAGGCTACTGGACGGTACTTGCACAAAAAGAAGGCTTTATTTAACGGGCGGCGGTTCGGAAAAAAGCGCTTTGAGCCCCCGCGCCAAGAACCGGATTACTGTGGCTACACTGAAAAACAAATTTACTACGATTTACGTACCGTAAACTCGTTAGTATGTGAACGAGGCGAGTTCGTGAATTCAACTTGATTGACTTTGTTTCTTGTTCTGATAAACGGAGGGTCGAGTTTCGGGTTAGAGCGGTATTTGTAGAGATACGTTAGTTGCGTAGAGCGGCGAGAGAGAGGCGAGCTTATACGCAGGCTATAGAGAGGGTTCGCAGGTTCATTCGAAAGAAGTGTCGTTATCACAGTCGCTGTTCGGCGGTCGGGCGGCGCGCTTGTTGTATGAGGGGTGCTCGACTCCACTGCGCGGCTCGACTTTGGCTGAACTTTTTCGTACTTCGCTCTCCGAAGCGGGACGCTTCCATTCTCGACTCTCTTGACTTATTGCGAATTCTTTATAGAAAGTGAAACTGAACGATTGAATCGTGATAACAGAATTGTGTAAGGATTTCATGTGCTGATAAGCCAGTGACTTAGTGGAACGGTTTCGTTTGAAAGTGAAAAACTTTTTGGACTTGTTTCGATATCAGCCCAGTTTTTAATTTAAAACTGAGACGTGATTATTGAAGCAGTGTCGTAGTTTCCGTTAATGGTAAGAATTTAAAACTTTATTTGCAACTTAATTTACCGAGGAGGATATTTATAGCGAGGCTGTTATTAAAAGTTAAATATAACTATAACGTCACGGAAAATTAAGCTTTAGCTAAGGACATATAAAAAAGATTGCGGAGAGCAAGTTGATGAATGCAAATTGCTTTTGGTAAGCTATATATTTTCGCAAGGAGCGGGGTCGGGGGAGCCAGTTGAAGTATTCATGAGGAAAAGCATAAAAAATGGAATATCATTAGGTCAGCGTTTTTCCGGCTTGCAATGAAATTATTTTTCTACTTAATGTACTCGTATATGAATTATTGTATTGAATTTTTAATTGGCATTAATTAAGAAGGGGAAAAGGTATAACTGTAATATAAAAATGGTTCATGGTATGCGGACTCTACTTATCTTTGGCTAGGAAAGTTATAACAGTTGTATGCTTTAATATTGTGAAGGCTTACATAATAAATGCAATTATATGCATAATATATGCATTTAAATACACATATTTTTAATAATTGAGTGTAGTATAATTGTACAAATATATTAACTTATTACGAATTTGAAATATGCATTAATCTTAAAATGTTTGATAGAAATACCAACCAGTATTAATTCAAATAACGACTACGAAATACAATGACATGGATTGAAATTATAAAGCATAACTTAATTAATTGAAATGCAGAATTAGAATTAGGCAATAATTGATCTGATTAAAAATTCCTAGTCTCGCAGTATTTCTTCATAGTTTGAAGAAATGCTTTATTAAATTTCAAAATATCTTGCTAGTTATGTGTGTATTTCGGTTACATTGCGTAAAAATGTTGAATTACAATTAAAAAGGCCTACATAACTGTAACATTACATTGTATTTATTACGTTGCATAAAGAGTATTAAATAATACAATACAAGAATCGGGTTACAGTTAATGAAAAGCTTTAATTTTTCATGCATTGTAGTCGACAATCGTAATAATTCTTAATTTAATTTTCGGTTATGCATTTACCTATACAATTATCTGTTTTAAATTTTATTGCTAGGTAGTGAATAACGTAATTATTTATTGATTCTTTAATTTAAAAGATAATAAAGTGTCGAAAATCTTTTATTCATGATCTTTTGTTAATTTTGATTTGATTCAATTATTTTCTTCCTATTAAGTATACTTATGAGCAACAGCTCATATCAAATGAATATATAGGTGATTAAATACAAACTTATTTGGACGCCACTTCTTCAGGTCTTCAAGATAAGGAAAAGAAACAAATCTTGTAATTCTTAGGAAAAAAGTTAATTTTAAATAACAACTCCTGCTTCATAAAGTCTTTGACAAGCTGTGAAACGGACTGCCTCAATTAAAATATAGCTTCTAAATATTGGCGGTGGGAAACGTGAAGTTACGGTCAACGGTCGCAGGCGAGCCGCAAATAAAATATTTTTATATTTCACGAGGTGTTTTTGCCGCGTGAAGGTGTTCATTCGAAATCCGACGTGTTACTGGCAATTTTGCAAACAAAAATTGAACCCTATCTCAATATTCTTTTTTTAACTAATATATTTTTTTATATGCGTGAAAATTTAAATATAGTTCTATACAATGTTTACGGTTCTATAGCTGTATTCCAAGTAGCAATATAATTTGCAAAAGCGTATAAAAGTGTAGACCTAAAATTGAGATATTTTAAGAATTATTTAAAATCATCTTGTAGTTATGAAATAAACCCTTAATTTTATTCGTTACAAGAAAAATTATTCACTTGAGGCTTCTATTGTAAATTTGGTCAATTATTTTAAATTATCATTGCAAATTTGGCGTTCTGCATCAATAGCGTCGCCTTAAACTTACCATAATAAAGGGGCCGATAAAATTATGTAAATTGGGTAACGTACATTTTTCTTGTACGTAACTTATTAAATGTTTATACAGATGAAACCTAGTTTATACAAAGATTGGATTCTTCGTGAGCTTTATCGTTTTTGGCACAAGTGTTTATTTATCTTTGCATATCTGATAGATTTTTTGATAGGTTTTTATAGAAATTATTATATGATATTATTTATAATAACAAAATCGAATTTCTTTGCTTAACTTTTAAATATAATTAAAACTCTTGTTCCGTTCTGTGATTTATTGTATAACATAAAGTATTTTACTTCATTTTTTAATTCCTTAATATTTCTTCCTGCTATAATTTAACATTATGATAAAGTTTAAAAAAATTGAGCTAAAAATGATTGGCAACCCTAATCTCGCGATATATTGCCAATTATTGAATGAATAGTAAGAAAGTGATGAGGAATAGATAGACGGGGCACATTTGTATTCTCGGTCTAGTGTTTATTCAGACATTATTTCAATTACTTAATACAGAAATATTGGCAATTATCTATGAACAAATATTGTACATTAATTCATACTAACCAAGCTTTCATTCCTTATGTTCATCTTATTAAAATGAAATATAGCCGTACATAGTACAATTAATTGTATTATATGATTCCAATTACAACTTCAGATCATTAATAAAAACAACAAACGATATTATTTTAGACATTAAAATATTATTAAAGAATTCTTGCTATTTGCCAATCTAATCCAAGGCATCTCGGCTTTATAGTGGTATAGAAATATGACTTGTGATTCATAAGACCAGTTTTAATATGCATAATATGGTGTGCCGGTTTTGATATGATCATGTTATTGTCGGATCGTTTTTGTTCTGAATGTCAATTAAGTTTTAATGATAAGTATGGCCGCGGGTAATGAGTTGTTAAACTGTTTCATTCATGCCGTCTGTGGGAGAATAATTATGCATATATTAGTGTACGTGTAGACTTTGTGTAAAAGTAGATCAACTTTCGTCTGTATGAGCACAACGGTGTTGTGTTTGAAATAGTAAAAACTGAAACTGAGCGTTGTTTTCATCACGGTTTGAGTAACGCGAAGCTTACTTAAAACCTTTTTTGTATGACTATTAATTAACGTACAGTTCGTAAAGAAGTTATTATTTATTTATGAGCATCATTCTGCTTATGTAACTATCGCCTTTTTTGAACATGTGTACGTGTTTTTTTAAAGAATTTAAAAAAAAAATCAATTATTCGTTATTCTTTACTTCTTCCAATATCCCGTCTGGTCCGTATTGATTGCACCAAACTTTTAATCAAAAACTGATAGTTCAAAGTGGGATGGAATATTTTAACCACGTAAAAACCTATATGAAGGGTCAACTTATTACGGACATTACAAACAGGAATGCAAGCAGGAGTTTCAGTAAAATTCCGATACAAAAAATAAAGTAAGGTAATTGTAAGTTTATAACAAGGTAGCTACGGAATCAAAAATAAGAGTGGATTTATTTTTATTGCAAGTTTGGTTGGCGAGAACTTATAGTTCTGTCTGGTGTTTGAAAACAATTGTTGGAAAAAATGCGAGGAAATATTGACGGCTGCATACTTGTTGAAACTATACTGTGGATGATGATATTGTTCAAGAGTCTGAGTTTGAACCGGGTTTTTGTACATTTATGAATGATTATTAAAATGATAACTAGAATTTATAATTCCCAAATAATAATATCCTTTTGTTACTTAAGATTCCTGTTGTCTTACATTCGCGTCCCAACATAAGTTAATCAATCAATATTCATGTAGTTAATCAATCGATCAGGAATAAATTTTAACGTTGTTCACTTCTAAACTTCATAATTTAGTTTAGTTACGTTGCAATACATAAGAGTATTTGTTCGGTTTAAAGTAAAGGTTCAACCCGAACCCTTTCTTACAGATGAAAAACGTGTCATGGATATTGCAAATTCTTTTGGTGAAACGTTTTGTTTGTTTCCCTTACTTCCCTCAATATTACAAACATTAGCTACACACGGCTTACAATGGTGCGTTTGTTGACCCAATAATGGCTATTTCTGATGGCATTTTACCCTAAGTGTCGTGGAATCGCTTCAATACCCCAAACACGCCGTGACCAGGGCAGGAGATGAGATTAATGACAGGGGACGTCTTAAGCTCGGCGTGGGCTCACACCGATAAGCGCTTTCGTAATTCTTCGCAATAAAACTTTTGTTTTACCTTGGTTTAAATCATACTTTAGTGGTAAGCGGGTTAGTTTTATCGGGAGAGTGTCTTACTGAAAGAATATAGGGTCACGTAAGACTGATTCTATCTACTCGTGAACTAATTGAAGAAATGTGCTAGTTGCTTTAATTAAATTAAATTTAATACTAATGATTTTGGGTTATATCACTAAAAAAAACATGTACGTACTAATAGAACACAGAAGGCTGATAAATAGCTGGCTCACGGAAGTGCGTTCAAAGGAAAATTAATAAGTTAAACGGAAATAAATTACATCCCCTCCAAGCCCTGATAGGAGTAACTTCACTTCTCATAATACAATGTGTATTACCTCTACCAACTTCAATTAAGACATCAAAAAATATTCCCTCTTAACGTAATTAACCCTTATGTAACTACTGGTATAATATAGCCTTAACTTTATGAGTAATAATTATTAGGGTCAACTTATAGACTATACACCTCAAGTCCTAATAAATGAAACTATCATTTTTATATTTTTTCATAATACCTCCTACCTTCACTATCAACTTTAATTAAATTAAGATGTCTATAAATATTCTCTCATAACGTAATGAACCCTTATCGAACTACTGGTATAATATGCCCCAACTTTATCTGTTTTCCCATCTGACTACGCATTCGATTGTCCCGATTCGCTCTGAACCGAATATGTTACCAGTGACCTTTTACACCCTGGAGATTTCCCTCACAAATGTGGCTTATTTTAACTTTTTGTTATGGTATGTTTGTTGTTTACCAGTGAACGTTTAATTGGGAATGTTTTCAATGACCAATCAAGTTATTTAATAATATTATTTTCTTGAAACACTACCTACGTATAGAAATGAATAAAAGGGCTTACATTCTAATGTCTTTTCAACGTTATTGAGCCAAATCTATCTGCAACGAATGCATTTGTGATGTGATTTTATGAACATAACAGTACTGTTTCCCTTTTTAAAATATAAAAAAGTATAAGTTTGATTTTCCATGGTAATGAATGCGGAACTAATCCAATTTTGGTTGGGTCGTTAAAATAAAAAGAAAAAAAATCTTCGTGTTATTTCATTTTTAAGCTTTCTGGAAGAATTTGGTTCTATATATTTGAAACTAGTTGAAGCATTAACAGTCAAGTCATATTTCGAACCTACAGAAAATTTGAATTCAGAATAGGGCGGAAAAAAAGATCAGCAACTGGATTATTTTACTCTATTGTTCGCCTAGTAATCTAGCTATTGTCATCAAACTAAAATAACTGTTTAACGATTTAGGTGAGACATCGGAAAACATACTTTCACTAGTTCTATTAAGACGGTTTATACTCACTGTATTTTAACTCGGTTTAGACCGACAGTTTCGGACCGATTCGGAGGTCCTTCATCAGGGGGTCCTTCATATACGATGGCACACTTATCGTTAAATCAATATATACTTTCACTAGTTAACAAACATACTATACATAATTTTATGAGTGCACAAAATATAAAGGTTCCGCAACATAGTCACGATTTGCTAAGATCTCTCAGATTACACTTTCAATTTTACGCTATCGGTTCCCAACGCTTACAAATTGAATTTTCTTATGACATCATTACATAATCGTAGGGTTAATGGTGTCACTTAATTGTTTCATAAACCCTTTAACCTATAGCGTACAATATTGAGCGGTAAGAAATTATTTGCGTCGGTTATTTGCTTGTAGCGAGCATATAATTGACTAGCGATAGATGAATGTATTCAGAGATGTAATGAGAGGTATTGCGCGGAGACAGAACGCTGGACCGTTATCGAACGTGCCAGAATTACCCAAATACAGTTACTCTGACACGACACACTATAGATTAATACTATAATCGACCATATTCGAAAATTATCGACATCAATGGGTAATTGATTGCAATCGAACGCCTATAAAAGTCATGTTTTTAACAGAACCAACATTTTTACCAGTTATTCAGCTTTCGTGGAAATTTTATGAGTTAAAATGAAGTACTCTGTGAGGCTTCGGTATGAATAATTTTGAATAAGTAGGTATCAGGCACAATTGTGTTGTTGATGAAAAGCTTTTATTGAATAATCAATTTTTATGAAGAAAAAGTTTACGTAATGATACGTTGAATATTGTATTTCAGATCCCGAATGAGAAATATGAGCGTAAAATTTACATTTAATTGACATCAGTCTTAGCGTAAAAATAATATTTAAATAAGCAGAAGAAAAGTGAAGGAAATGACGTCTTATCAGATGAAAGACCAATAATAGTTCTTAAGCTTAATTAAAACTTCGATAATAGCAATAAATATGTATACATTTGTAAATGTTAAATACCTACTCCTGAATAAATGATCATCTAGTTTGCACTACTAATACCGCGCAAAGTGGTTTGATAGACGTTACATTTGCTTGATGGCATCGCCTACCGTACCGATTTAACCGAGCCGGCTTATTCTAACAAATACCAATAAAGGGGCCGGTCCCTTTTTCACCTGACTGCTTATTAATTTCCATTTGATTTGATGGTTTCTATAGAACGTTTGAATGTCAGTTGCTGATAAGTGTAGTGGAAATATTGAGGTCCGTTCCAAGCGTTTTGCAGGATACAATCATTGTTTGAGTTGATCTTCATAAAGATATATGGTTTGGATGTATAATTGGATTGTTATATCTGAAATTGGAATATAATTTGAGGGCAGATTTGAATATAAATTTTATTTACATGGATTTTCGCGTCTTAGATAGTTATTTAAGTTTTTAGAAAGCTTTGTAATTTTGATGATAAAGGTTTGGGTACATTACAAACAATAGCACATAACACAGAAAGTCAAATTGTCTGTTTTTAGCCAATATTTGGAATGCAGTAAGCATAAAACGTTGCAGTTCTCAAATTATGCAGTTGATTTGCCTTTCTTTTAATAGATTTCTATGCCATTTTGGATGCTTCCGACTACGAATTGTTATATTATAAAAACTTCAAAACGAATGTTTGTATTTTATTAAGTTAGTAAGATTTCTATAATCGTTCATATTTATGTAAAATAGAGATAAGTATCCATTAGTAGAGTATATCTATGACACAGTCAATTTTAGTGCGTAGTAAAATTTAATATGGGGGCCGGTGCGCTTAACGCGAGCATGGGCTTGTAACATCATGTGTTTATGGTTGTTTCCCGTTTATAGACCGTTTACTTACTGCTACGGAGTGTGGAGGCTGTATTCACTTTCACTCTTTGAATATTACATTGGAGACAGAGTCTGAATTAGACTGGATGGGATATTATAATGATTATTAAATATAACGGTTATAGTTGGGATAAGTGCGTAAGAATTAATGTTACAATGTTACAATCTGTAGGCACCATTTTTTTCTGTACCATTCATAAAGTTTAAATTCGGTCAACCGGAAAACTATGTGAATATTTGTTTCATTTCATATTTTATTCCTGAGGATTTTTTTTATTATTTTAACTTTTCATTTATTTATTTATTTATTTATTTATTTATTTATTTAAGGTACATAAACAGATTACACATAAAACATTGCTTAAACAATAAAATCAAAAGAAACAATATTCTTATGTTAGACCCTATTATAGATGTACACAACATTGTAAGGAAAAAGGAGATAACAGTAGTAAGTGAGGTTTCTTTTTTTCCACTTTAAATGCTATAAATATAAGAACCAATGTTTCCGTTTTAAACAAAAAGGTATTAAATAACAGAGATAAAACACAATGTTATTAAACAGTAAATTACGGGGACGTAACAAAGAACCTTTTCAATTTTGATTGAAAATTCAAATGTAAGTATCCACTGCCCACAATATTAAAAACAAAAATTTTATTGCAAAACAAAATCAACTAATGATTCATGAACAATTTGATTCATACTCGATTATATTTGAATTATCGTGTGGTTATTTAAATATACTGCCATCACGTTTGGTCTTTGGAAACTGGTCGGTTCACGGCCGAATGTACCATAGATATATTCACGATTGAATCACCTAATACGTGTATGAATGGAAATAATAGTTTGGTTAATGATGTATCCATACAATAAACCTCGTCACTTTGACGAAAGTCGCGCTAGAATTATACTAGCATTGTCAAATTAACATCTATTCTCTATTATTATTCTCTAATAATAATTGTGTAGACGCTGAAAGTTAGCGTTAATTTCAAATTCTTTTGTTTAGTTACGTATCTGGAAATAGTTTAATTTAAAATTTGTGTCTTTGTCATGCGTTTGTAATTTCATGCCATGTCTACATGGTACATAATTGTTTGTTCTTGATATCATTAAAAACTTATTGAATATTGTAACATTGATAAAGTTCTGGCAATAGTAGATAGTATTAGGTATAATTCATAATATAAGTTATGGAACTTGCCGTCAATTTGTAAATACATATTTTAATAATAAAAATAGTAAATTTAATACGGTATTGCTTATGACCCGTTCCACGTTCGATATAGCGAAGAAAGAAAGGCCAAGATAGGATACGATGATATTAAGTGCGCAGTAGCTGGTATCAAGACGAAATAATATTCTGGCCTTGTGTGGAGGAAGTATCTGAAAAAAGGGGCATTATATTTATAATAACATCGGAATTATATCTAACCAGCAAAATATTATTTACATGTTACGTGACTGGCTCACTATATTTGCGTACATCTAACCGTAAGCTAAATATACGCCAAATTTTTGCTAAATGTTTAGATTTTATAGCTCATGAATAATATTCATAGCAAATGGATAAAGCTATAGCTTCATTTTACTTCTAGCTTCTACGTTTTTTCACCCGGTTTTCCTGTAATTGCGAAACATTTCTGATAACATGATACATTTAATGACGATAAATACAACAAGCCACATCCTCTCTATATTTAAATTTGAATGAGCAGTAGGATATCTCGTGCTAGATTATGCCGTAAAAACTCAACCTTATCTTTCTAGCTTCGATTCTGCGATTATGAATCAGACGTCCAAATCTAAAAATCACTTTGAAACAAGCCGTACGTAAGTGGTCAGACATCCAGCAATGTCACACGGTGATTGGGTTATTCGTTCAAGTATTCCGTTTAGATTCCAAACGTTCTGATTGGTTAACAAACGGATACACTGTCAGTACTTCTAATAATGCAGCCCGGTACATCAGAGCTAATTAGTGGGTAAAATCTGGCTGATCTAAAATTGTCTGGGAGCAGTAAATTTGTGTCGGATAATGGAATATCCGCGTCACGGGCCACGGCTGCTAGCGCGCGTCCATAGGGAGAGCTCGAACGTGGGATTATGGCATTATTTACTTAGTTACAAACGTATTTAGTGCTTTATTGCCGGAGTAAAATTGTTAGTAGAAAATGTATATAAATTGAAATGTTAAGAAATTAAAATGGCAATAACTTTTTGGAGACATATCTTTTAATGGTATATTCTGAGATGCATGTGTTAATTATCAACGATTAGAGGTATTATTAAAAAATATTATCTGGTACTTCTTACGCGCGCTTCTTTTCATTTTATTATGAAATACATCCAATCATATCACTTTTGCGTTTTACATATTATAAAAAGAAGATTTCACCCCATGGGGACCAAGTTCTTAGTGGATGTCTACATCGTAAGAGGAATACGTGTAAAAAATTATAAGTTCGAGTATTTATTCCTAAGGGGTGATAGATCACTCGATCACTTTTGCCTTTTATGTATAGGCAGATGGATCAACATGCATGCTGATCCATCTAAAAAAGAAAATAAAAATATTTTTGCCCAAAATTTAATGCAATTTTATCGTTGTATCACAACATATTTAGTATTGTTTATTTTAAATTATTCTCAATCCGATCCGCCACTTATTCCAACCCTCTGTGTTCTAACCCTCATATTAATAGGATTACTTTGTAAAGGTAGCTCACGCTCTGAAGGATTTAGTCATGTATTTAAATGATTTTTGCATGCGGCTTTTTGACGTCCGACCCTAACACCTTTTGCCAAGAGTATAATTAGAACTCTACGCTCTGTTTTTCGATGAGCAATGAATATTAATAAAACAAAACCGAAGGGCGATGAAAGGGAAAGTGTCTCTTCGAAAATGAAATTTGGTTACAATGTAAATTACAATTTTCTTATTGATTTAAAGAAATTGTAACAAGTCTTATTTGTTTAATTTAAAAAAATAAACTATAGAACATATTTTTACACTGTGTTAAAATTTTTATCATTTTTCGGTTTCAGATACCGTGAAGTATAAAAACGAAAACAATCAATATCAATATATTTTTAAGGATTTTATTTAAATGGAAAATACTCGCGTTAAACAATCACAAGCAATACAAAAATAATCAACTGTAATGTATCACTTATATGAATTTTGGAGTATTTATGAATAACTGCCCATGAAACAATGATAAATGGGTTAATATTGATGTCACGCCAGGTGAGAGATTAAATCGATTGTGCAAATATTGAAATTCAATCGAGTTTTCCAATATGAACATAACACGCTGCTCAAATAAAGATATCCACATTCAGTCGAATCACACAACTCTTGGTTTGCTTGATTTTAATCAAAAGTTTCGATTGGACTGCCTGCTATTCGGTTGAGTGCAATCGAGGAGTATGTTCCGCTCACAAGCCTGCCACTATAGACCGGTTTTAATGGCTGCAATGGAAATGTGTGCGTTCAATCTAATACCTATTTGCTCCTTCATAATTGTTGGAAGTTTTAGACGTGTGCGGCTCAACAAGACGGAGCCCGTCCATATATTCCTATCCGTTCCATCTGCTATACGAGACTACCTAAGTAGTTATAACTTTGACGTACTAAATACTAGGAACTTCTGTTGAATAACAGTCGTCCGTTATTTTAATGAATTTCACGGGATTACGATGGTCCCGCGAATCGAATTCAAAATTTGAGCAATTAATAACATGATACTTTTTGTGAGACAAAGTTGGTAATGAAAAATTAAGGTAAATCTCGGGGGATCTGCACTTGAGTGAAATAAAAATATAAATTGTTCTCGAAGTGGGATAGCCGCTCAAATTAAGCACCTGAATAAATTGTGTGATAATCCGAAACAGTCGTTTAATACTTTATTTTAGGGAGCGTTGGCGACGGCCGAGGAGAACAAACGGATAAGATAATGATTACTCTCATTTCATTTACTTCTCCTTGATCCTGGTAATTGAGGAAATCGAGTCGAAGTGTGATAACTACAGGGCATTTTTGTAACATTAGGGACCTGTTCATTATGTGGAACAATTATCTTCAAACGCGTGGAATATAAGGGAATTACTGTTATACTTACTTGAATTCAGATATAGAAGTGTAGAGAACAATAAACGTACACATGACAAAAGAAAGGAAAAAAGAAAAGTTCGTCATCTCATTTGATTACTTTATATCGTTTGTACCCTTGTTCTGCACACGTTCAGCGAAACTGCAATCATAATACCAGATATTAAAAACTACCCGTTTATTTAGCTTTGCGCCTAGTAGATATGCACTCGCAATCTATTTAGAGTTTAAACAACCAGCTTTACCTCTAAATAGAATGCAAATGAAATATCCACGAAGCACTCATTCATGGAGGAAAATTTGCTGAAAAGCACCAAAATCTTTTCCGAATATTCCGGAAAAAAATGGAGGACTCGTGAGCGGCAGTGGTTTTAATTTATATTTTTCTCCCTTCCCGGCGCGGCCAGAGTTCATAATGGACACAACATTAGTTCTGCCTACTTCGGGTGAAAGCTTTCAACGTTTCGACTCATCTTGTGTTAATATTCCTGTTAGTCAAGTGCCCTTTAGTGCATCATACCCATTTGTGTTTTGCTTTTATCGGCTTACACTTTTTGTACAAACGTCCACGGCTAATGTTAATTATACCTTCCACTTCATGTAGCAGACTTCACATTTTTGTATTTTTTAAATAGACCGGAAAAGTATTCTTTTCAGCGCACCATTTGGAGGATCACGAACGAATTTTTTTATAGCAAAAATATTTGATTTTTATTTATGTGTAATGTTGTAAGATAATGAGTCTATATTGGTTCAATTTCTATTTACAAAAAGATCTTAAAAAGGTCGTTTCTCTGCAAAAATATTTGGATTCTTTACATGTAAATGTATTAATAGACGTTATAAGCTAATAAGACACTATCGGTATAAAGAGCGATAAAACATTTTCCGCGTAGAAAGTAACGTTTTACATATAGGTCCAATAAACGTCGGATATGTCTGTTTGTAGCGTGTCAAACCAGAATGTCAACGTTGGTCTCTAAGCTTATAGAAAAGCTGCAGGGCCGCATTTTTGTAGGTTTCACTCTCAGCCACTTTCGCTGCAAGGTACATGACCCGTTTAGTTCCTTGCTAACATTTTAATATTTTATGATAATCTTTGTCATTCGATTTTCGTTAACTTTCTTCTAATGTTTGAATAATTTATGGTATCTTTCGAGTTTTACAAGTAGGTTTTCTAGCGTCGTTTAAATTCTACGATCGCAAGTTTACGTAAACGTATAACTTCAATTCCAAAGTTAGTGTTATGTAATGCTTTCTAATAATGTCACTTTCACTGTGATGCATCTATTATAGGGATTATGTATTGTATTAAATTAGCATTTTTATATAAATAACGCTTAAAGAATACCTAATTAAATGTTTTCAAAATATTTAATGGTTATAAATGATTTACCAATGACTTTGATATAAACAATCTTATTATAGGTATTCTGCCTATCAAAATGCTATATTCATTAAAAAACCGAATTCGTGTAGAAACACGGACCGTATAGAGTTCCATTGTTGGAATGTAGAATAAACGTCCAGAAAATACAGACATACTTATCTTAGTATCTACATAGATACCAGATTAATTTAATTTATATAGTAACATATAAATTATTAAAACCGGATATCTGTATAGGTTTTTAGATTTGATAATCTTTTTTGGCAGAAATACGAGTATGTAACAGTTACTTTATTTTCATAGAACATAACGAAATAAGAAAAATCATTTAAATCAAGCTATTCATACCAATTACAAAAATGTTATTTACAAATTACAGGATATCCTTTTGAAGATATATCTAAAAATAACCTAGCCGATGTTTGCATTAGATCTTTACTCTGTGATCTATCTATGCTTTATAAAGTGACAAAGTTCGTTTGTTTATAAGCGCTAAACTTTGGAACTACGTGATGAATTTGAAAAATATATCTGATTAGCATAGGCAGGATCACAGGGAGGCTATGGGCAATATAATATTATGCTTTAAATACCTAAAAAAAACGGCGGCACACAGCGCATATATTGCATTACAATTTTTAGTCTGTGATTTCACTATCGTATAACAGATAATTTTATAATTGCTCTAGAATTTTAGTCTATGATCTTGCTATCGCGTAATATCTTATATATTGCATATTTAACAAATATTTCCGAGGTCGTTGCCCCTCTGTAAGGTGCAATCAAATTAGATAATGATGAAGGTGTTGCGGCAGACCCGATTCTGACCGCAATCGTTTCGACATTCGCTTGAAAATGCAATTTAATGTAGGTTAACTACACAATTGTTTTAATATAATACAGTTTTGCAAAAATATTTCAGTTTTGAGGGAATAGCATTTATAGTTGGTATACGTAAAATAATTATTTATTTAAAACATAAACAATTAACAAATAAACCAGCACATTAAATAAGACAAATGGGTACAAAAAGGCGGCCTTATTGCTCTGGAGCGAATTCTCCCAGGCATCAGACATAGGAGAAGTAATAAATGGAAATGGTTCGGTGAAAGCAATATTTATTAGGTTAAATGTAATAAATACTCCCGTAGCTTAATAATACTTGTACATATTATTATAACGGAGTTTAAAAATTATGTCATATTTTTCTAACTTTACTTAGAAGAAACTTTAATTAGAAGAAAGATATTATTTGTTTTTCTGTTATTATCATACCTAAGTTTATTTTTGTTTCAACTGTATTGCTATACGAATCACGTAATGCTCACTGCAAAGTAAAGGAGGAAGAAAGCAATAATAATTATTTCGGACCCGACTTAGATTATATCTGCTTATAATTGATAGATTGTATTGTGACTTCTTGGTGGAAATCCATTTTAAGTATTAAAACTACCTGATGATGAATTTTCGAAACCGGTTGTAATTAAATAAAGTTTCCTAATAAATAGTGGAAATAGGGTAAAAAAGTCTTTAATTCAATACTTGTATTTGCTTATGTATAACCTAATTTATTATGGATATAATATTAATGCTTAAGAAAATAGACAATGAGAAATTTGGAGTTAATAGTTATTAGAAGTTGAAAACTGATTAGAATGGGACCAGACTATTTAGAGGTCCGGCGTTCAGTTATTACCTGGCGTAATGTACTCTTTAACTTTTATGGGCCAAAGTTGCCGGATAGCCGGCCCTCGCCGGGGACTAATATAGGGCCAGAAGACTTATCAGTTTCTACTTTTAAATCCTTGTTTTTATTAAGCAGAAATAATGTTGGGCGAGAAATTAACTTTTGTTTTTCGCAACTCTAGACGATTCTTTCGTGGTTTTTCTTACGTTTACATTTTATATTGTTGACATTTGTGATAAAAAGTTTAGATGCTTTGAAACAATAAAAAAAGTTGGTTAGAAGTAACGGGTCGGAATGTTACTTGAATTGATCTATGAACGACTTGTGACGTTTTATTTTAAAAACCTTAGCTAATTTCTTTTTATCAAAACCATCTTACTTTAGATTTTATGTTTGTTTATACATTTTGTATCCATGATAATTATGTTTAGGTTCAATTAAATGTATATTATTCGTTTATAAATTTATGTCACTAAAAGTTGAAAACTGATTAGAATGAATATGTAGAGGTACGTTCAGTTATTACCTGGCGTAATGTACTCTTTAACTTTTATGGGCCAAAGTTGCCGGATAGCCGGCCCTCTCCGGGGACTAAAATAGGGCCAGAAGACTTACCAGTTTCTACTTTTGTTTAAATCCTTGTTTTTATTAGACAGGAATAATGTTTAATCAAAAATTAACTTTCGCTCTTTATGTCTAAAGAAGTTTTTATCATGGTTTCTTATCTTTACATTTTATAGTGATAACATTTGTCTTAAAAGATTCGATGCTTTGATGTATCAAATAATATTTCGATCTAATATTCGATTATTATTCATAAATAACTTTATGTGCTTTTCCTATATAAAATGTATGATATGCTTTTAATATCTTAATGGTTTTGGTTGTAATTAAATCTATTGTATTTTTCAGGTAAGGCCCGCGCCCCTCACCCTAGTGTAATCTTGTAAATGTAAGGTAAATTACAAAACCATCCTGTAAAACTAATTAAACTACTGACTGGTCATGTAAGTACATTCAAGAGACCCTAACTTTATCTATAAATCTTGCGCCCTTAACACTTCATAGAATAAAGGAGAGCTCGGAACAATTACAACATAATTTATTGCAAAACGAAAATGCTAAAGAGGCCAAGAATAATTTCACGATTTTAACTCAACTCAGGTGGAAAATATTAAGCCTATTTTGCACCTGTGGCGTTGATGTAGTTTTCGTGGAAAAGACAATTTTTTATCGCTTATCTTAATGGTAGCAGGCCATCTAAACACTTTCTGCTGGCGGGAAATTATATCTGGTGGAACGGAGTAAATTACGTTATTAAAATAGATTATTAGGGTATTTATTATTTAAACTATTTCATATTTTTTACATAATTTGACATTTGTTCATGGCTAGAGTGGACATTGTTTTGATTTTCTTCTTTTATTATGCGTACACATTGACCGAATTCGTTCTTTTATCGAAGAAAGTATGAATGCAAATCATTAGGCTGAAATTGAAATCGCATTTCTCTTTAGTTGATTATACAATAAAAATCCAGATGCGGTTCATATAAGAGGCAACAGCTTGTGTTGTAAATAATAATTCAAGCTCAGTTTTTATCCCCAAAAATATCAAAGATTACCGTTTATTTATGTGCGATAAAGACAAATTTATGGTAACTTATCTTTTAACTCGAGCCCGAGTATAATACGGCGCCACTTCGGCCTAAATATTATTCAAAAAATTCCACGAAGCGCTAATAAAACAGGTATTAAACGCGGAGTGAGGATGTTAAAAGCATCTGCCCTGTCCTCTTTACCGAATTTTATTCCTCCACGAATATCCTACCAGTAAAAGTGACACTTTCACTTTACAGCCTACTAAGAGAACGTAACTTCACGGATAAAGCCTTGATTGTAAGGCAGGTTTTTCACCAAATCTTTGGATTATTATCACGACGCATAAGATATCAAAAGCGTATATAGTAATTGTAGGTACGGTGTTGTATGCGTTATCTATTGGATAGAACTAATCCTGCAGTGAAGAATATCCCGGAATTGATTTGCGAACGCTGTCAATCTTAGGATTGGTGCCATAATCCCCCATATGAGTTTTAGTTGGGCGATCGCCGAGTAAATTGGGGAATGTGGGTCGTAACCTCTAACAGTTAGTCGGCACAGCTCCATTTTGGTAATCCTCTTGTCGACGAGGGTTTCGTTTAGTCAAGGGCACATGGAATATTGAAGTAACTTTTCGGGAATTTCAAGAGTTTATTTACTGCGGCGTTCCAGCAATCTGGGATTGCGATCATTGGATAAATTTTATATGAGTTTTGTTTGTAATTGCTATAGATATTTGGTAACGCGCTCCCATTTGTGCGAATGCTTTAATAATGGATATTGTTAAATTATGATTGTTTTTGGTGTTTCGAGTTTTATGAGATTGTTTTTATTATCCCGTAATTTTCTTTGTTCAAAAAGTTTTATTTGAAATGTTCTTTAGACGTTGAAAAAACGTTTTACCTTACTTTAATATGTTTTAATTAAAACACATTATTATGAAGGATTTTTTGCGATAAATTCAAAAATAAAAAGCAACGTTATGTATGGATTTTGTATTCATACTCACGAATATTCAAAGCCTCAAGTTAGTATTCGAATAGCTTGAATGCCAACATCCGCACGCATGTTTTTGACATTAAATAACTTCTATGCATTTCATGTTGCATGACGTGAATTTATGTGATGTTCAATTTATTAAGGTCGAGGAATGGGTATGCGGATTTATAAATATAGCTAGGAAATATTGTGCTTTTACTATGACTATAGTGTGTACTGATTTGTCGAAGACTAAATTCAAGTGATCAATTATGTAGGCAAGGATAGGTAATGGTATCTAGAACACGTTTTTACTGGTAAAATGATTTATGTCAAACCTAAGAAATTGTATTTTCTTAAGACACGTTGAATAACAACTTGTGATATTATACGTCGTCTGAATTATTAATACGAAACGTTTCTGTCACATATTCAACTCAATTACGACAACGTTAGAAAAGTGTAAAAAAATTGGTGTATTTACATTCAAGTAATTCTTTTTATATTTATGATACGTGATACGTTATACGACTTATATGAATACTTTCTTCTTTATTCCCCGTTGTATTACGTTTGTGTGTCGCACGAAAGGGAGGATTTAAATGAAAGAGTACATAATCAACATCATAACTAATCAATATATTACTTGTCATTTTACTTCTTCTACTGTCATCAAATTTACTTTTTCCAATCGTCATTAAAACCGAACCTATTATGCGGTTACAATATGTAAAACAAGATTTCAATCATGATATTTTATTCAATAAAAAAAAGAAATGCATTGCCCTTTCCAGAACTCTAGGAACAGGTTAAACTCTAAACGAGTCGGCTGCCCGATACCGCAATCAAGTAGATAAGCTGGGCCTCGATGCTTCTCCTTTATTCTTTTATTTAATATCACCCGTCTATTCAGCCACGGCTTACAAGATAAGCTTCCGTTACATGGACTGAGCATCGTTATTGACAGGGCTTTCTTGAATCCTATGCAGTAGGAACATTTATCAAAACGTTTTAAAACAATATTGACTTAAACAACGGAAAAAGCATTGTCTATTTTCTTGATATTAAATTTCTCGGAAGTTTTCATTGAAAAGCGAATTTATTTTTTAAAGGACTGATGCTTCCGTCCCAAAAATTTAAAGGTCAGTGAGCATCCCTTTATAGAAAAGAGTTCACTGAATTGTTGTAGATTTTCAGTTTATCAGTGCTAGCTTCCTGAGAACGAAAACATACCAGTAAGTGTTTTGTATTAACGTTGAAAAACTCACAATTATATTATATTACAAGTATAGAAACATAGAAATTCTCATTTTGTATGCTTATATTTAAACACTTCCAAAAATCTCTGCAAGCACGCCAAACAACCATCGTCGTGAAATTTCAGAAAGAGATTTTTAAGAAAACTCTTGCCATTATTTGAATAAAATTGTTGCAGAGGAACGGATAAATAAAGTAGTAATTCTAATTTATAATAGCTTTAAATATTTCCTATCTCTTCGGTCACTTAAACTTTGTTTAAAACAATTCGGGAAGTCTTATCTGAGTTTTCGGACATTTATTCGAAGAAATAAAAGCTTGGTTAAATAAATTATACACATAGTACCTACAGACTCCTACTCAAAACTTTTTACCTTTCAAATTACTAAAGAATACGAAAAATTTTTATTGGATTAATAACGGTTCAAAATTTTGCTTCCAATAATAGATACCGATAGATTTGCTAAGTTTGTTACAAAATATGTTACAGTCTATGAATGTTAAAATTATGCATTACTCTTAAGCCATCGTATGAAACAAAAAGCTAACAATATGAAAGTATAATCCCCACTTTATTTTCTATACGAGCACCGAAGCGTAGGCTGACATTGTTGTCTCTGAAATCAATTATTTTTAACATCTACAAATCCCGTGGATGCATCAATCAAGCGTTTTTGGATTGACGAATTTTGCGTTCATACAAAACCGCGGCACATGCGTCGATAAAATCCATTCGTTGTAATTGGCTCGGCAAGCATAATTCAATACCAAAACAATACAAAGTATCGCATCGGAAGCATTCTAATTAACATCGCGAAATTGAGTCAACTCAGTAGGTGATGCCCTGCAGCAAAACAACGAACTTGTTTAAACAAAGGTTCATTGCTCTATTGTTTCACTTGCGCCGACTTAATGGTGACACCCGAGGAAACGTTAATTAAACCAACAAGGATTCCCTGAATAAGATATTGTGCCCTCATAACTAAATATTGTGAAATGAACGAGCCTACGAATCTTAATTACCTCTATGTAATAAACATCCAAATAAATACTATTGTGAACCCGGGATGCCTATTCGAGAAGATTTATCGTGGAACGTGATCTGAAAATATTAGAAGCAAATTATTCATGAATGTTTATTATTTTCTTTGATACATTAAAATGAGCTGGTATGATTAAATTTTTCAATTAAATGGTTACATAAAGGTCGTTAATATAATTTTCTTTTGTATTGTACCTACTATAATTGCAGATCATTTCATAAGAATTACTAACGCTATCTTTTGCGTAGCTAGCCAGATTGGTTATACCCGAATTTATTATAATCCATAGGAATTACAATAACTTCTAAACACATTTGCAAAAATATCAAAATGAGGTTATGGTTTAAAAGCATATATTCTGTTACTTTATTTCTGCAGCTCTTCTTAAATTTCGCAAGCGTACTGAAACCGTAGTTTTACCCATCGTAGATAGTGCATTCGATAAAACAATTGAAATGGAACCAGAATAGATTGTGTTCTTTCAACAATGCTAAGTTTTGGAGTATGTACGATGCCAATGCTTTTGCTACGAGCTGAATAAGCCGCAACAATCCACTTTTAAAATATGAATACAATTTGGCACAAGCTTGTGTTTCGATATTCATGTATTCATTCCAAATGCTATCAATCAAAATTGACCTAGTTGCATATTATCATTTTGTTATTATGTTGTCATATGACCTTGTTATTATTGTTGCATTTTGCGCTCTAGAAACTTACGTAGGTTTTGTTACATGAAAATTATTCTACGCTTAAGTTTGTCAATGATTCTCAAAAAATAATATTCTGTTCACTGTAGATCATTTTAGTTCACTCTTTTTAGGCATTAAGGATTCGTGACGTACTATTATTTCTTAACAACTTCTAAACACTATAAAAGAATTACTTTTAAAAGTAAACTATTAAAACATTTGCATCAAAAGTATATAATTTCCAAGTTTTATTACCGTACATTGTTAAAGGATTCCCAAAATAAACTAACTTTTACAATGTATCGACGGTAATTCACGAGTTGGGTGATAATTTTATTGATTGCTAAATAAACGCTACATTGCACGAATCCATTGGCAAATTGTATAGGCCTTCTTTGAGAAAGGTAATAGTGCTGATCTGACGGTACATCCATCATATTCTCTCACTTCATTGGGCGGCCATACAAACTGCCAGAATACAGCTGCTATTCGATATTAAACTTTTGTATTCTCTGTGGATATACAAATATTTTTGTTCAGCTAGCTCTGCATTGCATGTGAATTTTTTGTAGGTATTTCTATCCCTAGTTTGCATGAAGTCTAGCATGAATAGATACAGATTTACTACAAAAAATTATTTCAAAAATTAGTTTCTTTTTTACGCTTAGTTTTATATTATATTTCTCATTCTGTAATTTAATTGTGTCGTCTAAAGGCAATACTTTTGTAAATTCAGTAAAATAGTCTAAATTCTTTTAAAAACGGTCCATTAGATTAATGGCATCTTTGACGATTGCAAATTGGGAGTGACTTCAAAGTGCCTATTTATATATTAAGTTACTGGTGTACTCACACCCGAGGCGTCGTGCTCCCTATATAAAAAGTGGCTTTGTTCCCAATACAATTTAGCTTGAAATACAATTCTGTTACCCTTCGCAAGAACGGACGTATATGGCTTGGAAGGGCTCTTCTATCTGCCGTTATATCGCTCCGGTACCTCGTAACTTGCCGATTCGCTGACTTTTCTGTTTCATCTATTTAATGACATGAGTAAATACGATTCAAATACAAATACTGAAAATAAAATCACTGAGATTTCAGCCGTCTATGTGGCGTTTCGTGTATTTAAATCCGTTTGTGTATTGAAGGGTGTGGATTGTTGAAAGAGACAAAACGTAATGAGCCTTTTATTGTCTTATGTCTTGACGGTAAGTAAACATTGCAGTTCGGAATAATGTTAACTTTGATTGATTCGATGAATAGCGCTTGATTTTACTTCTAATTCCAATATATTATACATTGAATACGACCAGTTTCCGTACACTTCTAATCAAACAACCTTTTCCAATATCACTATGTTATGATTATGTCATAACATAGTACTATGTTATGATTCTGTCATAACATAATGATATTGGAAAAGGTTAAACATATATATTATCACTAAAGTTATGATAATAATTTACCTAATTCTATTCAAATCGATTAAGTATATTTCCTTGATAAACAAAGCTTACGTGAGAAGGCACCATACCTATCAATTATAGAATGTTGTGTCCCAACAGATGGTGTGGGAACCCTCACTTGTTCCTGATGGCTATCCGTGTCCGGTGTCACGGTTAATCGACTTCTGATATCCTTTTATTTTTATACAAATAATGTAGTTTCTATATCTATATATATATTTATTTATTTATTCAATCCTTTATTGTACACCACTTACATACATTGTAAATATATTCTTGTGTTTATACATAAAACTCTCATTTAATAATACGAGATTCTCTAATTTGTATTTGAGTTTGGAAATAATACTTAACAAAAATATTATGATTTTTCAATAACGATAGCGAATATCCTACTAATATTATAAATGCTAAAGTTTATGCGGATGTATTTTTCAGTAGTTTTTCGCGCAAGAATAACAAGATTTGCACGCAGAACTACTGAACCGATTATGATGATACTTAGTATACATATAGGTAAGGGTTCAGAATAACATATAGGCTACTTTTAATCCCAAAGTTGCCACGGGATCTGAAGTTACGCAGGTGAAACCGGTGCGGCTAGTTTACTATTATAAATCACTAATAAATGCATAAAAGGTACTTCACCAATTAAAATAATTTAAATCGAAAATCGACTTTTTATCTTATATAAACAACTTTCGTTATATCGATTAATTTGGCATTTTTATTCAAATGAATGAGAGACTGTTTTATTAATAGCAACGAACACTTGCAAGAATTTGTTGTTTATTCATAGGCTCGTTTGAATAAAGATGAAAATATTAAATCAGGTCAGTGAAAATGTCTGCTCAGAGGTAATAATATAATGGCCGAGGGTTAATAGTCATCCATATTAATAAGGACATTTGTTTTATTTAACTTTTCCGATACTGAAAGTTTTGTATTAGATCTGACTTCTACATGTTTATTTGTTGGAAGAGTACTTAAGTAAGTGATAGGTACTTGTTTATGAATCTCGAGTATTAACCGTAATTGTCGTGTGTATTCAAATTATATTAGCCACTTTAGTTGAACGACTGCTGGAATATTAAATCACAAACCTCTTCCCGCGGCTTCGCTTGCGTTATATAAAGATAAATAGTATCCTTTCATATAATCCAAGTAATAGCTTATATGAGAAAGAAATTTCATTAAAATCCGTCCAGTAGTTATAGATAGATAGATAGTTATAGATAGATAAACATTTAAACATCCAAACTTTCCCATATATTATATTAGTAGGATGTAACTCATCACTATTATAAAATGATATCCAAAAGTCGACTGTTACAAAAAGTGAAAAAAGTACAACGTATCAAAATTATAAAGCTTTTAACGTTTTTCGGCGTGTAAATGTCCGCTACTTTTTATGTAGCTGTATTGCGATCCACATGTAGTATATTTTGAACTACAAAATACTGATAATCCGTACATCAGAAATAGTTTATTTTACATAATATCATATACTAGCTTCTTATTTTGAGATTTTTTAGTTTTGTCTGATATCATGCCTAAAATGCAGTTCACGGAGGGTATCGGAAGAAGTTCTAAAAGATGTAATTTTTATAAAATAAAAATCGATAAACCTTTTTATAATGCTTATCAAGTAATGCCACTTCTTTACTGTCCGGTTTTCTAAAAAAAACATTACGAGTATCAAAGCTTATTTAGGCATATGTGTACTTCTTATCGTTATAAAAGTCGAAATGATAACGAAATATGTATTAAATGTTTTATTTATGGTTTCTGGAAGTGTGGGCGCCTAACAAATTAAATGATAATACGAGCTTGAGCCATTTTATTACACCCTAATCTTGTTTCATTTGTGTGGTATTTTGATTGCTTTAATAAGACCCGAATTTATTTCTGCCTCCGTGTGCCTCTTAAGATAGAATTAACCTATTCCATTATATATATTTTCTTTAACACAAATCGTACAATCTCTATACTAAATAGGACTTTTTTACGTTACAGCAGGCAAGCGGAACATGCATTTCACATGATGTTAAGTGACCGATCGCAGCTCATGAACATCTACAATTAATGAGGGGATGAGGAGAGCATTAATTATGGGAAATTAGGAGAAGAGTAGATGGGAGAGGAATGGGATCCGGGTCTCAGGGTCCTCGCTAACCGTAGCAAACGGAAGAGGGGG
>LQNK01000104.1:168029-195562 GCA_001586405.1 Phoebis sennae
CTCAAAAAATATTTATTTTAGCAGAAAACGCATTTACAAACCTCGATATCATTTTTAAAGACCTTTCTAATGAAACCTCACTCAAAGTTGTATTCGCGAATTTGTTTTTTTACCCTCCATTTACATGTATGGAGAGCCACCCCAAAAATATATTTTTTTAAATAAAATGTAGCCTATAAGTAGCACCTAATATTGGTCTATCAGCATGTGAAATTTTATAAAAATCTGCCCAGTGGTTATTACGTGATTGACGCACATACAAACAGATAAACAGACAAACAGACAAACAGACAAACAGACAAACAGACAAACAGACAAACAGACAAACAGAAAAAAATTTTTTTAACCATGGTTTTGGTATCTATAGAACATACATATTGCATACCAATTACTCTTTTTGAAAAATATTCAATGTACAGAAATGGTTGGGTTACTGCTTTATTATATGTATAGATAGTCTAAATAATTTTTAAGCAGCTCGATAAATTAATTAATGAGAAATTATGAAAATGTTCTTACAATTCGATACAAGTTGTTTTAAAGTCAGCCGGACAGTGTTAGCAACATTGTCTCGTCTCAGTTGATAAATGATCTCAAGTTTAAGCGCCACGTGCTGCTTACGGTCCACTTAATACTTTGTACTGATGCCTGATAGAAGGGCCTATCCAATCCGTGTCACAAAGAACGTAATCTGAAAATCTTTCAGCCTTCGAAAGTGAGGGTAGAACTTTGAAATATGGACTTTCGTTTATAAAGTTTTTAAATTGTTGAGACGTTCTAAAATAAAATAAAAAATGTTCATTGTTAATTATAGTTATAACAAAATAAACGAAATAGTAAAGACGGCGGCTTTACTTAAATACCTAAACAAAGTTTGAAAAGTACCATGCAACTCATTATGCCTATAACTCAAAATTTTACCTTTTTACTGTCATATTATATAGAGTAAAAACTCAAAATATTATTTGTATTATATATGGACATCATTTGCCTTTCTTCGCTCTGTGTAAAGTTTATTTATATATTAACTTAACTAAGTAAAGAGTATTGAAGACTATATTCGTTTAACATCGTCTTAACACAATATGTACGGCTTCATCTTTATTCGAGGTCAACAGATTACTAAGTAACGAAGACCTACGTAAACGTGTCAAGATCTTTAAGATCGGATTTCAAATTATTTATTACAATCTAGAACATTCGGTAAGAAATAAAACCCTTTCATATTATTCTTAAACTTCCTATAAGGCAACTTTTAAAGCGGGTAACGTTTTCGTAAAAATTTCTACGGGGCAATAATTTTTCGCTTATTGCTCTCCAAAGAGTCATTTATTACACGTGTACTTGTATTGCTCGTAAACCTTTCGTTTTTATTTCAATTATATAAAATCCCTGTTTTATTGTAAACACGATCGATCTCAACGATTCTATTTGTAATAACAAATGATCACATTGTATCAAAATCAAAATCCCTTAAAATGTATTTAAAAACGATTACAATATAACAAAATACTCTTCTGATATCCAGTCTATAGTTGGTATTTAAGAACACTTCGTCAGTGAAAGTATTGTGACATCAATTCATCAATAAGTTAGTCCCTAATAGAAGAATGTTCTTTAAGAATAGGTCTTAGCCTTTTCTACGCGGTATTTATTACTAATAATTATCAGCGTCTCGACCTCACAAAAAGTTAACCACATGTCATTATCGAGCTCCGTTCGATTTGGAAGTAGGTATGCATTAACAGTTCTCATCTTTATTCAAACAGCGTTCACACACCGGCAGTACTCCCAGGAGTTCAAGAGTAGTGATAACACACAGACGAGATATCAAGGGCAATTCAGTTGCTGATCTTTACGGCATGGGGTAGGTGGGCGTCATAACGCAGTCGCTCTTAAGTGGCGGATAAGACAAGATTACTGTTCTGCGTGGAATTATATATTAGCATAGATTTACATGCATGAGCCAATAATCTCTCCGACTTAATAACTTACATAGTCGGGATTTGAACAATTGTAACTGGCGTGGAATTAGATTCTTGCTCAGATTTATAGAGTAGCACGCGTTCAATTAAAATGAAAATAGATTGATAGAAATGATTTATAACTGTGTCGATGAAATACGAATTATGCTAACAAACCTTAATAACGTCACGAAATTTTAAGGAATGTAGTTATGAGCGTTTATTTTTAAAGAAACTGTTTATTTAACAAACTTTGAAGATGAGTGACTTTAAAAACATATTTTTCTTATCAAAAAGTTCATGTAAAAATATATATATACATTTGATAATAAAGCCCGATGAAAAGAATAAGCCCGGAACATGAAATCAGTGAAGTTGATTTGATAAGTGTTCTACATTTCATTTGTAAAATTCAATTACCTCTTTATTCAATGTTCTCGTTTATTAAAGTCGAGAGCACATGTGGGGCATTTCGTTTCGTGTTATAAATCATGTAATAACTATGTAGCGAGGGTACATGGCTTTATTAAATCGTTTTCACTTCAGAGCGGAAATCTGCGCTTGTCTGATGCGTTTTCTATATCGAAGATGTGGAAAAGCTGCCTTTATTGAATCGCGAATCGATTCAATTTTATCTTAAGTAGAAAATGATAATACGAAGTGTGGGTTGTTAGAGGCAGATGAAAATTGCGTCATTGGTTGGTAAGTGGCAAAGCTGCCCATTCGTAAAGTATTTTTGGCTATACTGTAAATATATACTGAAGCAGAACATATAGCCTTATAATATACCTCAGACATTGAACAAGTCGCAATAATGTATTGTTAAATCTACACAAAGAGAGCTATGAAAGAGTTGAGAACATTCCATGAAATAAGTCTCCATATAATAAGCAAAACAATGTTCCTCCAAATCATTGGAATGACAATGCTTTCAAAACACACGTAATACCAAAACAATTTCCCGAAGTCTCATCTTAAATCCGGTTATTGTTCCATTTAGCCAACAATCCCATTGTAAATATTGATATTGTTTTTACACGTATTCGTTTTGTTCTCGTGTACCGTAAATAACGAGTTCATTTCTACTTCGGTTCATGTATTTAACCCCATTAACTCATTAAGGTTTGAGGGGAGATTGTTATTTGTAAATAAATAAATGAGATTTAATAATAACTAGCTATTCCGCGCGGCTTCGCTCCTGCAGTATAATGTTATTTAGACTCAAGTCTTCCTTGATTAATAGACTATCGAACATAAAAATATTTTTTCAAATAAGATCAGAAGTTCCTGAGATTACCGCAATCAAACAAACTTTCCAACTTCACATAGACATTACATAATTAATATTATAACCACACGAGGCAAGACGTGAATGCACTATTAAATTTGCTCATGATAAACTAGCTGCCACTACTGCTAGTTTTACTCGCCTGAAATTCGGTGTCTATAGATCAATTACTGCATTCTATCATCTTATCCAGCTAATATCCTATCTGTATACGAAATTTCATGAAAATTTGTTAAGTAGTTGCGGCGTGATAGACACACATATATCTAAATACCCAAATATTCTTTAAGAAGGTGATACTTTAAAAAAATATTTGTTGCTGCTTCAATCTGTTTTACAACTCAAGTGATTGATTGTTCCCATCGATTTTATACCCATCCAATTCAGGTATTATGTAAAAGACCAGACCTCTTAGGCATTCATTTATTCCGGTAAAATAAAATATTTTTTATTATTGATAATACTAAAACGCGTTCAAAGTAACTCCATCCATTTTTACGTAAGTCTTTTTATAAGCCATTGTTGTGATATTGTTTGATTAAAAAGGGTTTTTGAAAAACGTTTAAAAAAACTAATAAACATTGCACTTCATCAAGCCGAAGTTCGTGGCAGGTGGAGACAGTCCATTGAAGTGGTCACTAATTCAATTCTCAACTATGAGGCAACGACTGAAGAGAGAGAGTTAGCAAAATGGTTTTAATTAATTAATTATTTATTTAATTGAAGTTCTGCCACCAGATACATAAAAAATGGAATGGCTTCATCGTGAAAAATACCGAACCATTTTACGTGTCTCTATTAATTTGATTATTTATCATCATCAAAAGCATGAAATTATATTTCTATAAATTTTGCGGTAGTGTGGACTACGAGCTCAGTGCATCTATTCAAAGTTCGTTGATCATTAGCAATGCAGAGCGTAATATGAACTGGTTAACTAAGTTATGCACCGTAATAGCAATGTCGTGTTTACAAGTGAGGTAGCGAGGTTAACAGAACGCATAGTTTTGACGCAGTGTTCGAACTCCAACAAGATAGATGTCGATGTTTATGTAAACTGGTGAAAACTTTCGCCACGGGCGCGTCCGCGTCGTTTGCATAGAGAAAGCGCTCGCTTTGTTCGAGTTTTTCCCCTTTTTGTATTTTAAGAGCTATTTTATTTCTGACGACAGCACTGATTCCATTTACACTGTCTGCAAAAATATCGCTTACGGAATTTTATGAAATAAAGACGAAAGCAGACGCCCGCGCCGTAGCGCCCACTCGCTAGGTTCGACGTAATGCGACACTAACTATGTTTTACTCCCTTTAAATTTCCGACGTCACTAATGAGCTATTTCGTATCATTACCCCGCTTTTGTTTTAGCGCATAAAATAATGTGAATCGCTTGAAATTAAAAGGCGCAAAGTCGGTTTTATTGTTAAACTTTCTTGGCTTTTGATAGAAGTTTAGTTGTTAAGAATTTTTATTTTGGCATTTAATTGTCGAATATCTGAGTCGGTTCCGAGTTTTTTGGTTTGAAATTATCTTTCTTTTATTTCACTCATGTAATACGTTTGAGTGTTACGGTGCTCTTTAAAGTTGGAGAAGCTTGAAGTCATGTAACTACACGATAGTTTTGGTTGGGAGTTATGTCAATATTATTAGTAGAGAATGCTTCAAACTTGCCGGCTCTCATTACACTATGCTTATAGCTACTGATCTTAAGTTTCTCGTACAATAGTCAGGAAGTGATTATATGCTCGAATTACCGCAGTAATGGTTTTAGGTTTTTATTCGAAGAATTTGTGGGCGACCGCGATTTTTTCAGTGATATTGTAATAATGGAAAAGTGAAAATGTTAAGATTGGCTTCTATACTGCTTCAAAACATTTCAATGGGCAAAAAATATATCATATGTTTTGAATCAAAATTGAAATCATTATCAATCGTTTATTTGAAACAACAATATTTTATTTAATATGAGTTTTATTATACCTACTATAATATATATGTAGTTGTTATTTTGCTTTTGAATGGTTAGAACAGGTTAACGGCAGAATTACAATAATTATAATTACATTTTTGTGGTTACCATTTTCATCACCATAATACAACAACAACTTATGATCCCTTTTTTGTGGCTCTTACGTAAATACTTTCTAAAAGGGTAAAACACTATTATTCCGAGAGCTAGGACGATTTTTGGGTAGGTGTTTGAGGCAAGCTTAAATCTTATATGATGGCTTTCCTATTATAACCCGATATGGAACTGCAGACCTGGCTGACGTAGGGTATCACAAAATTATTGAAAGTCGTTACTTAAAAATGTTTGGACAAATTATTTATTAAAATGTCTTATTTATTAAAGACCGTATTAATATGACTATTTACTTACTAAGTTATGTTTATAAATTAAAAGTTATCTTTATAAATTAATTAATATGAAATATTTATAACATTTTCGCTCATAATTAATAGTAATGTTACTTTCCAGGTAAGCGAGTAGAATACAAAATTGGGGAAGGCAAGGAGTAAGTTGAAAAGATAATATTTCTAAACACAGAATATAAACAAGTCGGTTATGATTTCGTTAAAATTTGTGTTAACTGAGAATACTCGGATCACAAACGATAAGCTTACGGTTCGATGAGTATGTAAATTTTTGTTCCAAGGATTTCATAATTCGCCCATCTAACATGTTAATTTGTTTATTTAACGTTCGTGAATATGCATTCTATTTTTGTATACCCTAATTGATTAAATTAAAATTTCTAAAAAAAAATCATAGTTTCTCAGTTACTAACTATGAAAGTGTAGACAATCTATTTATACGTCACTTAATTATTACTACCTTTATCTAAGTATACACGTTTTAGTATGTATGTTTTTAATGTTTTCACATAAAAGTACTTGATCGATTATGAAATTATTTTAACATTTGAAAGCTGCATCTTTCCTTAGTCGCATGAGCTATATAACATACGGGAACGAAGCCGCGCGAAACAGCTAGTTAGTAAAAAGAGGATACATTATTGTGAATAACAATAATTAACTGATGTCGCCAATTTTAAATGAAATTATTCACAAAACGTGAATAAGTGCCAAAAGAGTTTTATTTTAGTCAAATATGGCAACTCCGGTCGTACTTTGACGAAATAAAAAATATTTGTCGTTTAACGTTGCGTTCAGTTTCGAAACTGGGAATTTCCCGGTTAAAATCGTGAACATTTATAGCGTATTAATCAACAGCCTATAAAGTAAGAGGATGTATCACAACTGCTAGTTGCACTGTTTAATCAAGTATGCTTGTAGTTTTTTTTTTATTTCTATATAAATACAGCATAAAATGCACAAAATAGATAGGGAGACAAGTCAATCTTGTGTAATTACGCACATTCCAGGCACACATACACAGGCGCAGGTCCCACACGGATGACGTTCGCATGGTCCCAAGTAGACCTAAATAGCGTGTCGCTGAACCTTGTCAATGTGTGCGATTTTCGCACGCGATTTGTATGGAGTTGGACTTCTATGCTTTTCTATTTTGTATGAGGATGTATCATAACTGCTAGTTGGTATTGTTTAATCAAGTATGCGTGTTGTTTTTTAATTTCCTTTGTTGATTGGACCGTTATGTTATTATAGCCCACACAACCTGTTTGTCTTGTACGCTTTAATTAGTTTTTTTGCATGCGCCTAAACACCGCTATTATCTTCGTGTCAAAGAAATTTACGAATAAAATATGCGTCAATCAACTATTATTTCATCAACTATTACTTCATAAAGCAACAGTAATGCTATTTGTCTAAAATTCTTAAATAACTGAATTGGCACTTTAAGATTTGTTTTTAAGTTTTTGGAGTTACTACCGGCCGGAAAGAATCCTAATGACTTCTGCCAATTACTTTAACAAAAGCCTAAAGGCGGATAAATTTCCATAATTTCCGTAGCCACAGATTAAAACATAATCAGAGACAGATGTTATACAGTGAATAAACTTAGACGATGATATATTTTGACATCCAGCGACTCAACAAAGTTGGACGTCTACAAATTGGCGAGTGACAAGTTCACGCTAACGAGAAAAGTTGCCGGGGCAAACTGTCCTCTAATACGTTTAAATCTGTTACTTTTAATGTAACTGTGATGCAGACGAGATACAGGCTAATATTCTGTTACAAGATTTGGAACGCGGATTAAATCATAACTGTGACGAGACGTCTCTCATCCCTAGGTTCGTGAAAAACATTCGGTACAAATTGTCGTTGGTCTTTAGAGGTAATGTTTACATTCGCAAATGACTTGTTGAATATGAAATTTAATGTTGTGGTATTCAGTATCAAACATAATTTATAAGGCTAGACCTCGAAATACTACAACGGAACATAGTTTAAATAGAAATATGAATGTAAAGCGAATACAAAATACAGTAGGTTTTGTTAGTTGGTTAAGTTAGACGTTTTGATCACTTCAAATAACTTCATTTAAAGTAAATGTGGTCAAGGAAACACTGAAGCCTTACATACTGTACTTAAGGGTATAATAAAAACATTTAGCAGGATTACTCTATATTTTTTATAAATTTACAATTATTCTCGAAATACTTTACTCACTATTCAAGAGCACAAATCGTACTGTTAACATTTTCGAACCATATAGTATGCGATAGTTTAAACTTATTTTGCGCATTAAAAAATGAGGCTTATGGAGTATCTATTAACGAATACTATTTTCGATCATTACCGTATGGGCGTTTAATGTGCAAGACATGTCACGAATACTCAATTGGCGATAAAATGCATTCGATTTTCACCTTTTCATATGAGTATTGAGTAGTCTATTATTCACGGAAGGGGGACGTGTAAACATTTGTCGATGTCATCTGCAGTTTTTTCTTTTATCTTCGTCATCGGTCAATTTCAAAAGAATACCCGATGGCAATGAAGTATTTAATTTTCGTGATGGATTTTTAATCACTCAACCATCGACGAATGGCTTTTGGGATGTAAATTTTTAATTTTATTTCTGAATAAAAATTTACCAACATGATAGATACTTTTATGCAAAATTTGTTTCATGATAACTTATGGACAATATCGGAAGAGAAAAAATAAGTGGATATATAATTTTGATAAAAAGTGAATTTTATTTTGGGAAAAGATTAGAAATATTAGGATTGAGTTGCAAACCTAATAAATGCAATTTAAAATAAAACGTATATTTCAAATTCGACCACATATCCAATTTCCGTTAAATTTCCTAATATATAATATTCATGTAGTGGCGAATATTTAGTTTAACCGCACCCAATCAATTGGGGACAAAGGCCCGACTCGGTAGTGCCGTAAATTGGACCATTCCCAAAATATGGAACTCAATTTAGTGTGACCCTTTACTTGACCTGAGAGAATTTTAATAGCAGTCGTGGAGACGTCACGGCCAGGTGCTGGCCGGACTATTTAACTTCTGTAATGTATGTGCGTTAGTTTATCTGACACGACCGCGTTTAACTTATGTTTATGATGGCCTTGTTGTGATATTTGAACTGGTAGTGAAATATGAGGCTATTAGAAGTTTTTGGTCAGATTTTATAAAATTGTATTTTAAGGGATGTTAAGTATTTTTGATTGCTTCTGTTTGATAACTTTGATAATGTGGCGTAGAGACTTATTTAAGGTTTTTATTATAATGCGATATATTGCCTCTCTCTCTCTAAGGGTCAAATAAACAAATCCATTTTTCATTAAACTTATTTACCTTCGATGCATTGATTCGTATTGGTAGTGAATTTCATTTAAAGTAAACACATGCAACATCAGCACCGCAGTTAAAGCAATATCCGAACGAGTGTACGGTAGTGATAGAAATAAAAATTAAATAAATTTTATTGGGATTTCATTCGTAAATATTGTTTATATTTGCTCGCTAAACGGGCTCCGCGGTTGCGTACCCACTTCTATCATTCACTGTGGCAATAAGAGAAATCCATTCATATTTATTTATCGCTTTCGTCGATATTGGCAAGAGATCGCAATTACCGCCGACCCTCACGCTACTGCAATTTCACAAATTGCGGATTTTACTTGCGCCGATGGCAAGAACTTTGAAATTGCAAGTCGTTATATGCATTAAAGAGCCCATCTTCAACGACGACTTCTTTTGACGTGACTCC
The DNA here is from genome assembly GCA_001586405.1 of Phoebis sennae. Taxonomy (NCBI): domain Eukaryota; kingdom Metazoa; phylum Arthropoda; class Insecta; order Lepidoptera; family Pieridae; genus Phoebis; species Phoebis sennae. The sequence continues at coordinate 177,438 of LQNK01000104.1, forward strand.
AACGTATGAAAGCGAAATTACGTATACTTATTACCATGTGCGTGAGATTTTCTTCTTACGCGAGAACGAGCCGTCTTAATTAAACGAAAACCTTTTTAAGCTCGCCGGGAATGTTTTGTCTCAGCTATGGTTGAGACCTAATTAAAAATAAATGAAGTTCTTATTTGGTATTAACAACTCGACCTGTGTATATAGAAAAATATGTACTGAATCTACAGTTTGACTTTAACACATAATTATGTCGGACAAATCTTTGTGGTTTTAGGTATGTTTAATAATCGTAATAATAATAACTGTAAAAGCATTAACAATTAATAAAATTAAGAACTAAAGTTTTTTACTACTTTGTTATTTTCCCCATTTATTTAAGGGCTTTTACTTTACGAGTATATCAACCCTACAAGTTTTCAAAGGCATACCTATTCAAGTGCTTGCAAAACTTCGCCTGAATTACTTTTGACTTTGCTAATGAAAAATCTGAACAAATGCCAAGCTTCCCAGACGTCAGTACAATACAAATAAACAGTTTATTATTCAAGCTTAATTCAATTAAACAAGAATGTATAAACAGATATATTAAGTAGATATGTAAATTCATAAGATTGAGTACAAGTCATAAATCTCTGATTTGTAATTTAATTCTATAGGTAAGTTATTGCATTATTAACGCGTTGCAAGATCGTGAGTTCCAGACATTTTTCATAACCAGAATGTCTGTTGACTATAAAACCATTTATAGTTATTTATAGGGTGATTTACGCGGTAACTTGGAGAAGTAATTTTTATCTTTATATGAAGCATTTTAAAGTCAGACATAACTACGTTGTTATGAACATTACTCATTATTAAAATATTTGCTCGGAGAGTTGACTATATAAACACGAATCTTTTGTTGTTTACAAGATTATCTTTTACTTTACATTTCAGTAATCTTTTTTCAAAAATTTAAGATGAAAATTATATATCTGAAATAATAAACATTATCATTTCCAACATATAAATTTTACTCAGGATATTTTTATATCTATTCTGTTCGCCTAAAGCTTTGACTATTCAACCTTGCATTTATATTTATTTATATGGTTACCATTCCCTCAGTAACTTGGGGAAGTAATTTTTGACCCCCAAACAACTTTTGATGAGCACTTATTATGTCAGGCATATAAAAGTTATAATACATATTTCCCGTGCAATCTACGGGTGTTATTGTTATTTTTTCGAGATGTTAACCCTCGTAAGAAATTGTCGGTCGCCTCCAATACACTTCTAGTTACCGTTCTTATTTTTGTGAAGCATCCTCGAGCATATCTTTAGAAATAAATGTGATTTTGTTAGTCCTAAGTCAAATTATAGTGTGATTTATAAGTATATGATTCGTAATACATCATATCTAAAACGTCATACTTTAATAGCTCCCCAGACCGATTTCGGCCATGGTGGCCAATCTCAACAGAGACTAGCCAGCTGCGCAGGAGATATTATAGTGCACAAGTGTACGCGCGAACACAGATGCACTCTCTTTTCCTTTTACTCTCATAACCCGATGGGACGGCAGACCGACACGACCGGAGAGAGATCAGGCGCAGGACCGACGGCTTTACGTGCTCTCCGAGGCACGGGGGTTGTTGGAGGAAGTTGGCGGTGTTGGAGCACGTCATACTTTGGTACAAAACTAAAGTACTCTCCCGTCTTTATTGTTCATATTAAATTTTGGAACAACAATAATATTGTTTCAATACATGTACCCCAGCCAGGAATCGTCTGAAGAGACCTCATGCAAATATGGTAACCCTGCATGTTTCATCATGTAGACGCCATACGTTATAACTCTAATAATTAATTGCTTTTATATTTTACCGTATAAATTGGATATTAAAGTTCAAAATAGCTTGGAGTCCTATAACCTTCGAAGGGGACATCTCGCAGGGTCTAGATAAATCAATGTAAACAACATTAATTAGATGCATTCAGAATGCGTTCATAGCTCTTGTTACCCTCGTAATAGAATTTAAATTGTTGTTTAATTTTAAAGATGTAATCGTAGTCGGGCGAACAAGCTATTAGCGGTTCACTGAAGCATATGTCAAGGGCGTCCAGCCAACTGCATTCACGTTTTATACTCCGTAAATACTCTTATATTTCCTTCCAACTATAGAAATTCAAATTTATTTTCCGTATTATTTCTTCAGATGCAAGTATTAATAGAATTAGTCTAAGAGTGGAGACTATTATGAAAATTGTGTGTGTAAGTCTAAGCCGATAATAATTACATATAATTTGGAGAGAATGGTAATTTTAAAAAAGCTAAAAGCTAAACCAGGAGGGAGTTGTACGAAATTTATACCCATTTAAGAAAATTTATTATCTTCAAGTTAGATCCCTTACATTGCTAATTATGCTTTCAGCTTAGCATTTTAATAAGCCTGTTCGCATTAAATTCTTACAATATTTCGATATAATAATATTTTAAAGTTTTAAGTTAAAAATTGATGCTGTTAGTAAATAAGGCGACGCAAGTCTTGAAGACCGATTATTGCGCGTCAGACGTTATGTCTCAGTAGAGATATCTCGAAAAAAATCACAAAATTTAACTATATTATTTTATACAATAGTGGCCATTTTTTTGATATTTCTATTTCGAATGAACTCGAAGTATCTTGAATAGAGAATCGGACGTCTTGATATATTGCTATGAAAACGGGGCACGCAGAGCTGCGTTCAAATTTAGCAGAAGCTTTTCTTGCGCATAACGAACATGAGCCTAAGAAAACAATTCCGATGCGAAATCCCTTGAAAGTCTCCGCCTTTTAGTGGCTTATCTTTATCCGTAGGGACTATATTACGTGATACGACACCGAGACTCGTTCTCTTTGATAACGTTGTGTGTTTGCATTGCATGTGTACGCAATTAGTTTTAAATTACTCTGAATTCAATCAATAAGTAGCACGTATTGATTGCGACGCAGTAGATAGATGAGTCATTTACAAATCCTTTTAGAATTCACAAAAATGTATTAAATGTATTTCCTGTAGTAAATTGTTGTTTTGGTATTTGACATTTGAATAATTAAATCATCTTGCATTAATTTATTTGACCTGTGAGTCATCGATACCTAGACATTTTGTGCATCCGTTTAATTAGAAATATACGCCATTGTTATTTTAATTATGACGATAATTCATTTTTGACTTAATTCTATAAAAGTACCAAAATTACACTGGTAGTATTTATATCGTCATAGTTAGGTTTTCTGTATAAGATTTTTCTTAGTAAGTTTTTATATGAGAAAGTTTGATCCATCATCAAATAAAATAAAAATGATAAAGTAACGTAAAGCCTACACCACTATACATAAACGTTCGCAGTTTATAAAAATAACTACGTGATGGTTTCGCCGCTTCCCTTCGAGAACGTTTGGATTAGTCTCTTAGAGATTTATTGGTCCTTTGTTTCGAGAGCTAGCTTTGTGCGTACGTGTTTTGCGTAAGTGTCGCGGAATATTCACCATTTGTTTGGGTAAAAGAAAAATAATGGACAAAATGCCAGGATTTATCGCCTTATTGTATTTAACTGCTAAGTGCCTAATCATCTTATGAACAAACCAAAACAGGGAGCTGAATTGAAAATAAAAAAAAAGTTACGATAAATGCTTTTGTAAAAATACACTATTTACAAAACCTTTTACAGAATAAACAAGGAAGTTTGTACGTAAATTCTTTCAAGAAGTAATGGGACACCACATTCGAAATAAACAGCTATACGAGTACATACAAAGAATGCAACCGATGAGAACAATTCGAAGACCATTTAAACGATCCCCAAGCGAATAGATAAAATGTAGACTTTTTGGAATCTCCATTACGATAAACAAACCATACTATAAAGAGATCCGCAGGGGAACCATCTCTCGTTTGAGGAAAACACTCAAAGAAAAGCGTATTTGTGTTTTGTTCGAGTTGCATGAACATCGAGTAACGCAGTTCCGTTTAATGAGAATAAATCCGTGATTGATGAGGCGGTAACGAAACAATTTATGTCTGATTTAAGCAGCCGTAATAAAGGCGAGGTCTGCACTTTAAGCAATTTATGCCGCCGCAGTCGGAAATTAATACCTCGGTAAATATGTGGCGACTTTACGTGGCAAAGATGCAAGTGTCTGCACGGTAATGGTTTTTGTTGAATATTTTCATAGATTTTTTACACTATTTCCACAATTTATTAGCTCAAGTAACGTCGATTCAATATTTTGTTATATTTCATTTCCTTGAAGAAGTGATAATACTATACCACATGACAATACAATACGACCTGAAGGATTAGTATTTTAGATAAACATTTTTACTGAAAGACAACATTTCTTTATTTTTGACTAGATGTGCCCGGCGGTTTCACCCACATATATCATTGCCATTTCCGTTATAAAACTATCCTGCGTCCTTACTCATGGATATAGGATTTCAAACTATATAGGTACAAAATTTCATCAAAATTGGATCAGTGGTTTAGGCATGAAGAAAAGACGGACATCAATAGAGTTACTTTCGCATTTTTAATAATAGAAGGATAGGGGGGACATTACGAAATTCCGCTTTGTATATTTCTGTTCTTTATTGACCAGATAAGATTAAAGTAATACTGCAATTCTATAGTACATCTACATCTCAAAGACAATGCAATGACCCTGCAATGTTTATCTCTTTGATAAAATATTGCACACATATATGAGAAAATTTTAAGTCGAGAATAGTTTATTTTGCGCTCTCAGGCAGTGTCATACTACAAGAAAACAATGTAGTAAAACTCATTATTATTTTTGCTGTCTTGGCAAGTTGTTTGTTCAATTCAACTCTCCTGAACCTTACGAGTACGAAGCAATGTTTTCTGTTAAACAAACATTTGCTTGTCTATGCTTTCCTATGTAAATGTGTAGTCTAAATTTTTCAATGTCATTAAAAAAACAAAGATAAAGCACGACCCTTAAATATTGAGATTGTGGTACGATTTATAGACATAATCCACAGATATTAATGGAATGACAATAAATATGCTTCTGTTCCCGTGGTGTTTGAAACTTTGCCAAATATGATTCGAGGCAGCTCATAAATGAATGCCAATCGGCGATTTTTCTGGCTTTATTGATTAATTTTGTAGCGGGAAATACTTTAAAGCTACGTAAATTCCGAGAGCTGTTGGGCTTTAGCCATTAATGGTGCCCAAGCTCTCTTTTATTGTTATAATTACATGAAGCTTTAGGAGTTTTAAATTTAATACATACGTATATAACTTTATTTTATGATATGATAAAGCTGTAGAGTTTGTTTGCTTGTTTGTTTATTTCAACGTGCTAATCTTAGAAACTACTAGTCCGATTTGATTATTCTTTTTGTCTTAGATAGATCATAAATCGAAAAAGGCTTAAGAATATATAACATGCTACAGAAACAAAAACACGCGGATCAGCTAGTGATTTTGTGGAAGTAGAAATATGGATTCCGTAATTCTCATTATTTGGTACATAATTTAACTTTTGGCTTTAATGCTTCAAACGTTGGTTTACGGAAAAGTTTTATGTTGTTTGGAACCTTAACCCGCCGTGGTCTCAGTTAAATTGCCTGCCTAGAGGCATTAACAATGACTTAACAAAAGTCATTTACGCATTCCAGTAGCAATTCGTCATATAATAATAGTGGTCATACATCCGTCTTAATCATGTTAAAATAAAAAACATAGTTGCGTGTCCAGGGTCATTACTTTGAACGTGTATTACAGTTATTTGCAGGCACCTGCTCGTTTAGGTGTTTTGTCGATAATATCAGACAAATGTAATCGACCCGGGTTGCTATACATTAAGGAGGAATGGCTGAATAAATTGACCTATAACATCAATGTCATTTTTTATTGTTTGCTTTATGGCACACTTCTGTTTGAAAGCATTGTTCAATCGTGTTCGTTTATGAGGGAAATTAACAGGGTATGAGAGTTATAGGTAATTGCTTTGGAAGTGTATAATTATACATGACAGGTACATTGTGAATAGACTGATTTGTGTTTAAGATTAAATGTTTTGATTGCATATTAAATAGATTAATTTTGGTTCAAATATCGTCAGCTGGACAATTTTTACTCAACTTTTAACAAGAACATTCTAACACAATGAGACAATAGCTATTTGTTTGTAAACTGTTCAAGGTTGATACTTCCTTAGATATTGATTAGTTTAAAACAGTTATTGAAAGTACTAGCCGCGCCCCGCGGTTTCACCCCCGTAATTTCTAATCCTGTGATAACTCCGAGATTAAAAGCAGCCTATATTATTTTACACCCTTACCTATATGTATACCAAGTTTTATCATAATAGATTCAGACTTTGCGTAAAAGAGTAACAAACATACATATATACATACTTACATCCTCACAACCTTTCGCATTTATAATATTAGTGGCTTCTTCTTAAATAAGTGGCCTTACTTAAAAATATTGTAATCAAAAGTGCGGTCAAAGCTGACTAATTGAGTAAGGGAACTTTGTTTATGCATGTCTCACTAACTCCGGTGCCCGAGGCTTGGCTAAGATAGTCTTGCAACACGCTCCCGACACAACATTGCTTTTACAAAGAGCTAAAAACATTTTCTAACAGTGTACTCGAAATATATAACGTCTTTTGTTACTTACGTTTAAACAACGCTCTTTGCTTCACTTACCACTTTTTTTGTATATTTACTGGACGGGCCGCGTAATAAGCAATTTAATCTTCGGTGGGTGCTTTTGAAATTGTTAAGAGGTCGCTTTTATTAAAACTAAACCTTTAAGAATATTTATTATGCTTAATTTAATTTAGAATTTCAGTCTGTAAGATACTTAGAATAATCAGAATTTCTTTGTAAATTGGATCATAAATTCAACTATGAGACGTGATAGTACTTTATTAGTTGTTTTACCACAAGACCCTTAATAATGCTTTCTATGCCTTACTAACGAGGTATTTTATTTATTTCCTTAATAAATTCCCCATTCAGGGCTCTACCGTCGATAAAGTTATTTGAGCGAAGAAATTGACTTCTGGACAATTGAATTAAGCACGTTAAGTACAAGTTGGCAAACACCGACGGACGAGTTGCGAAGTTTATCAAAGAGATTGTAGCGAGCCTCCGAGCCAATGTCTGAGGTGCTATGCAAGACTATATAATAACTTAGTCACATGTATCATAAAAACATTTGGATTTTTAGATGACCTTGTGTTTTAGACGATAAATTGTGATAAATTAGTTAAGATATATATAAAGCTATAAAACGTATACCATCACTGAATCTAAAAATCGGTTCATTAGTTACGGTGTCATTATAAAAGAACAACCAAACATTGAAAATAACATTTTTAATTTTAGTAGGATGTAGGATTAAGGAATTAGGATTAGTAGGATATCCTGAAAAGTCAAAAAACAGATAAATAAAATAGATTATATAAAAACTTTTTTGGTATTGATGTGAAAGTATTGTATTTCTTATTACACATTCATTCCTTAAATAAAATATTACGGACGAATTGCGAAGCTTATCAAAGAGATTGTAGTGATCCTTTGCGCTAATTTCCGACGGTCTAGGAGAGATATAGTTTGCGTTCTAGAACTATTTGGTGTGATTCATTAAGACAGATAATCTTTGCTTGTCGAAATAGTTTTTTTACGATGGCGCAAATTGTTATTGTATCTAATTACTTATATCGCGATCATATCTAGTAAGAAAAGGCAGAACGAAAAAACCGTTCTTTTGCTTATTAGGCGTCACTCGTTATGTAGTCAATGTTTGAAGTGCCGATGTTAGTTAAGATGCGTACGTGATTAATTAAAAGATAATCTTTATTAGTTTGGATACTTTTGTTTGCGTTTATTGTCTTCGATTGTCTGATTACGATTGTAGTGAATTACGTAGTTTGCCGGCCCTTTTATGTGGAAATAGGGCAGGAAGGAAAAGACTTAATTTCTTGTACATCACTGCGGCCAGAAACGGGGCTGATTTTATAGTGTTTGATGTCCATGTATATCGATAAGACTACTATAATTAGATAATAACATAGACGGAATTTAAAGTATGTGTGCGCGCGGTCGCGGTGATCAAGTACCGTAGCTCTTAGTCGTATTGCGATGCACTACAATTAGAAGCTGTTATAAAGTTACGCAGCAATAATGCTAATACCGTAAGACAAGCTGATTTAAATAAAAATAACCTGAAATTCAAACCTTCAGTTAGCGCGCAACAAGTGAAAAGATAATCGTTTGAAGTAGAAAGTTAGATTGAACACTATCAACGTTAGATTGGTTAACAGTAATTGATAGTGGTTTAAATTCCGATACGTCCACGGATTTCAAATTCTCGGACTTAAATTGAGTTATCGAGGACCCGAAGCCGGCTGGATTGAGGGATTTTGCAAATTCAATTATTTTGTTGTACTTGGTAAGTGTGTTACAAACTTATTTTAGTCATATATTTGAACTTACTATTTATGCGTGTAGAAATCACACGTAGAAGTTTATATGATGTAGATTTTTTTTATAAAGGCTCGTTTTTTACCACATTTCTAAGGTTGTCTGAATCGCTTTAATTTTAGTATACGAAATTTGTCGTCTCGTACAGGACGCGTTTTGATAGTAATTTTTTTTTGTATTCATAAGCTCGGCTAGCTTACAGCCGAAAGGCTACTTTGGTGATAATATTCGTAGACTCTATTAAAATTGGTTATTTATCTTAAGTGGAATGACAACATCCATTCGGTCTTGTAGCTATTAAATACGAATTATAATAACGTTTTCATAATTTATTTACCTCATAAATTATTCATAATATGTGAGAACGGAATATTATATTGTATTCTCACATCAACAGTAACCGCTGGTAATATTTGTGAAATAAATTGTTTAATAAATATTGCTAATTGATGAATATTTGATGTTTCGTTTAATCGTTATGTACGAAATGAAACAATGTAACGGTTACAATACCCGGATTTACAATTCACTAAATGAAGCGTTGGCTTTCCACTTCAATGAACAATTTCTTTTAAAATCATAATTGCTTCTTAAAACTTAACCATTTACGACATTTTAAAAGGTTCTTAAGCTTACAAAACCTGTAGCGTAAGTTTAAAATTCTTAAAGCGCCATCAATGCAACTGAGTAAGAAATAGAAAAAGGTGAAAAACTACTAAACTTTGTTTGCACTTGGCGAGAACTTTTGTTCTTAAGTAGCCACAGAAGGTTTATGAAAGAAAATGTTTAATTTATATTTCTGAATAAAAGCTGCTTTGTGTCTACGGTGGAACACGCCTCGCATCAAAGGGTGTAAGTCGAACACATGTCACTCTTGATCCTAAACAAGGATGTCAGGAAGTTCTCGGACGTTTGGTGACCAATACATGTATCGCTGAAATGTTATAAAACAGCTATAATATACCTAAATAATAAACAGTTAAGTTGTTGGTAAAATATTCCGTAATAAACACGTCTCGACGACGGGATAGTTCGTACACATGACAGTCTTGATCCTAAACAAGGATGTCAGGAAGTTCTCGGACGTTCGGTGACCAATACATGGATTGCTTCAATGTTATCTTACAGCTATAGTATACCTAAATAATATACTGTTTAGTTGTTGTAAAATATTGCGTAATAAACAAGTCTCGACGACGGGATAGTTCGTACACATGACAGTCTTGATCCTAAACAAGGATGTCAGGAAGTTCTCGGACGTTCGGTGACCAATACATGGATTGCTTCAATGTTATCTTACAGCTATAGTATACCTAAATAATCCTGTTTACTTGTTGTAAAATATTGCGTAATAAACACGTCTCGACGACGGAAAAGGTCGTACACATCAGGATGTTCGGAAGATCTCGAATATAAACTTATAAGGTTACCTCATTGCAATAATCTTTAAAACTTCTACACAATTCACTGAACGATCTAATAAATAGAATGTTATATTTAGAATAGACAAATCTTTATTGACATACTAATAAAAAAATTCAATACAGAAAAATTCTTACTTTTTTTGACAGTGTACCAAGTATGTTACAAATCATCTATACCATTACAATAAATTTAAACCATAGGAATAAACAATAAATAAGTAAATACATGTTAATACATGTAATGAATACGAGTACACCATTAAGATTAAATTCTAACCATTACAAAATGAAACTTGCAGTTGCAGCGGCCACATAATTAAATGTGAACATAACATTTGTTGTGATTTCCAAACTGAATGGAGCTCATAAATTAAATCCCAATGTTGATAACATTCATCATTACGCACAATCAAATTATGTATTAAAGCTTTGTCGATAATATTAAGCGGATAAAATTATGAAAGCTTATAACGGGTGTGATCAATGCTGCGATGGTACAAACTCTTGCGTAAAGGGTATCTATTTGAAAAAGTATCAGATATTTCTGCTTTTAGGACATCACAAAATACACAGAAAAAGACAGGAACTAATACATTTCTAAGAGGGGTAGCGTGATGCCAAAAAGGAGATCACATTAGTATATATTTCAAACCAAAGTCTCCAACTACTAGTTTTACTTCTGATAATAAGACAGTATTCTTCAATACGCAAAGTCAAATGTAATCCTTTTGTAATCCGATACGAGAATATGTTAGTATGCTAGAAAATGTAGCGTTGCGTCTGCGTTTTACTCGGTATGAATGTGAAAATATTTTATATAAAAGATAAGTCTCTTGTTTTTTGCTTAAGTCTAGATAAAAAATGTTTTTACGACCCGCTTACCTAAATCAAACCAAAATAAAAAGCTTTATTCGAAAATTATATGGCACCTAAAATATATTAAGGCACTAAATATAATTAAACCGCGGCTTTGTCACTGATTTATAATTGAGTAAAGTTCTTGGACCGGCGAGAGAAGGAAAAATAATTTCAAGATTAAATTTCTCGGCGGCTTACGTCCTAAATTTGGAGTAAGCCTGAAATTACCAGGGCGTTTGCCGGAATGCTCAATTTTCTTAGGGGCTGGAGTCCTATCCTGTCTTCTTTCAGTGATAACAATATCGAAATGACGCACTTAGTTAATTGAAATTTGGACCGTGATAATCACCATAATTTGAATGGCGATGCGTCCAAAATGTGCCTAATGGCCATTAGAAATTATACCAAAACGCATTCCATTATATTAATAAACCTGAAAGCAAAGACTAATTCAGTAACTTACTTAAATATTGTTGAGAAATATACAAGAGATTAAAGATACAAAAAAAATATTGTATCTTTTTAGTGTTTACCTATTTAAATGACAATTATTTAGTTCTATACTTAGGTTGTTTTAATAAAGCAAAAAACGCTAGACTAAAATCGTTCTATCTCACCCAAAATCCGTTTATTTAATTATACTCTTGTGTAGTCAATGTAACAGAAAGGCTTATAATTATAATTGAAATTGGAAACCAAAGGATAACAAGATTAGCTGTCACCGACTATTTTACCTACATTACTCCAAGCCGAATAATTGTTTATATATTTTCCATAAAATATTGGACGTTCAAAGAAATATTGATTGTAAGTAGAAACCATAGTTCATTACCGTTCGATTGACTGAACTTCGTCCCAATCAAAATTCATTCAAACGCCTTTAATTCGGTTTTGGAGGGAAATGACAGACGCTGTCACAGGCACGAATATTGTTTGAAAATAAAAAAATACGACATGATATCTGGTAAAAATTTATACTAACTTGACACACTATGTATGGTATAGAACAATCAAGGACATATATATATATATATATATCAGGACACTGATAACAGCTAATTTCCCTTGGGACTAACAACAAAGGGTGATGAAATAAAATTAAAAGATAAATCACAATAGGCTTTTATGAGGTGCTTCCACTCTTATCAAACAAATTATATTACAAAAAATTAACACAAGATAAATTAGTACAGCAGTTTAACTCCATACAAACTCAACTCAACCAATGCATACATGGACATTGGACACCGTTCACCAACACGTATACTGTAATGAAAGAGCCCAAGCGCGAGTGTCATCTATCTAAGACACGCGTTTGTCAAATTGTATTGTGCTAAATTTAAATTGTTTTGGAAAATATAATAAAATAATTTAGTGCATGAACCATAATTAGCCCTAATCCTAGCGCAACCACGAACGAAACGTACTAAACATGCAGTACTATAACTTTAAATCTTTTTTTTATAACACTATGTGTCAGTGCGACAAAAAATACCAACGCCGTCTTAAACTATGAACCATACATAGGCAATAAACACATAATTAAAGCGTGTACATAGATCGAAAGGGTTGTTAAAAATGTCGTGCATAATGAAGGACGTGAAGGGGCTTTAATTAAAAGTCAACGTTGGTCCTTGATGTACAACAATAAAACCAATTCACTTTGAAGGTTAACATACCGAAGTTTGTTAATTTCACTCGTAGAGATTCCGTTCGTGTAATTGATTCTACTTATCGTTAATTACCGGAGTAAATAAACATGAATATTAAACAAATAATAAATATAGAATGTGTATGTTTTTCATGTCAATTATTTTACCAATGTAACTTACCTATGTAACTTACAGTAATGTTTTCATTTTTTTTAATAAATAATATTATACACATAGTTAGAGTTTTATTTTTGGTGCAAGTCTAATAAATAAAATGGCAGTATCGGTTAGTAATGAACGTATATTTTCCGGCATGTAACTGCAAAACATCGGTGTAATCTGGCCATATTTCACGGCGACTAAACCTCCCGATGAAACAGGGCATTTCTTGGACATATCGCTTTGATTTATGGACTGTTTAAGTACCCCTTAAAACTATGGTCGAACAAAGTCAATATCCTTTATAGAAAACTCGATATCTTCTTATATAACGCCCAAATAACTTTAACACATTGCGACAGGTAAAAGGTTTTCCAACTTTTAACTTAATACTTTAGTCTATACGCACAGGGAAAGTTTCTTGAAGCGTTTATAAAAGAGCGCGCGTGTTTACAAACAGAAGTACGACGGCAAAGCAAATTAACATATAGACGGTTTAATTTCGTTTCAAATTTAACCTGATTAAAATCAAAATGAGCGTGAAGTTCCTTGAAAAGTTTCATTTAGTCGAACACAGCTGACACATACGAATTTGCGGGAGTAATACCGAATACGTTACTGGCGGCACGCAATTTGTTCCAACCCTACAATTTATGTCTACAGCCCATTTTATGCAAAGGAGTTACAAAAAAGAACAAAAAGTTATGTGTCACTTAATGAATATTCATGGATGACTGATTTATTTTGAGTGCCAATTTGTCGAACATTAAGCTGCTTTCAGTGGAAAGATTAAACGCTTTGTTAAATAGGATAATTCTATTTTTTCACAGTTTTAAAAGGTTTGTATTTACACTCTTTGTGACATATTTGAATATATTCTCTGTAATTACACGTGTCCTTATAAATAAAAGCAAACATGAAAACAAACTTTGAATCCAAAAGTCAAAGTCACTTAGACTTACCGATAGGAAAAACAATTAAAGATCTTTGGAAGATGTTACAAACAGTTAAATGATACTCAAAGAAAGAAATAGCCCGACCTTTTTCCATCAATACCAGTCTAATGCGTTTTAAAGCCTCGCTGTAAGAATTCGAATAGCAAACCATTCGAATAGAATCGGTAAATATCTTTTTAATTAGCCTAGAATCTACTATTTCAGCTAATTTAGACTCGGAACATTTTAAAGCGTAATCTGTGTTTTAGTCACACTAAGGTAAACAGTTGGAAGTATCATAAACAACAGTAAACGATTAACAAACCTAGCTGGTGGGGTGGACCGTAATATATTCACTAGCTGATCCCAATTTGTCCGACCTAACGCAATATTGGTAGCTTCCCTCGCTGCATAAATATGTACACTCCAATAATATTTTAAGTGTTTTTGGGACGATAGTTCTAGAATATGTTGTTCCAATTTTCAGTCAGTAAAATTCACCACTTTTATTTCTACTACATTTATGCACGTGTTATAATACTATGAAAATATTGATAGCTTTCCACAATATTGTTCAAGTATTTTAATGAACATCATGAGTTAAATATTCTTCATATTAAAGTGAAATAAAATCTACATTTTTATGAGAGTGGTATGTAGTGAATTTGAATAACTTGTACGATATAAGGACGTTCTCGCTTGCTCGGGTTGGATAATTTTAAAGTTGACATGAGACCCCACATGTAAATTTGAAGCTTCAGCAATGAGATTTTTACTAAAATCTAGAACATTTTTTTATACGTGAGGTTCAATTTTTTTAACACGAAGTACGTATTAACCTAAATGAGCGGTCTCTTAGCAAAAACATCGGCGTAATTTACTATTCCCGGCTTAACACCAATCCAGACTGACTATCGTGCAAAATTTTATAAGTTTGAAAATGCAGAAATAAAATATTTTACTCCCTTAAAATCTTTTAATAATACAAATGCTATATTAAAGACCATTTCAAAGTCTCATTTAAGCAAGGAAATTTGTCACATATACACGAATTACACTCCAAAGTATCGATTAGAGCATAGAAAAGATAGTCTCAATATTTCAAAAGGCTCTAATGCGAGCTTTTTCCATTGAAACAGTCCCATTGAACAAAAGAGGCATATTTTATATTCACCGTGCATGCGAAATAAGTCGCCGCCTGCGAAAGTGTGGTCATTCTACCGTACTCCAGTTGCTTTAATTGTTTTCCTATTCGTACCGTTCCCTGTCTCTTCGAAGTACGTGGATAATTAAATTACGCCAATTTAAATGATTTCATTAAAATTTCTGTTTCAGTGGACAAAGGTTACCTTAATACTGAACGAGGAAAAGGTTTCAAGCATTTAATTTAAGAACCGTAATAAGATTTGCCCTAAACCTTTTTAAAGTTGGAATACCTTTTTTCTATTAAATTTGATTATTGCGTATTGTTTAAGCAATAGATAGTTTAAGAACTCAAACGTATGTATGTGCTTCATTTTTCAATCTACGTATATTTCACGCACACAGACGCAAAACGCATCCCGCAGAGTGGTCCGATGTAAACCGAGATATCGTATTGGTGAATCGTGTTTATGTTTGTGTTGCTCGAGCGCGATTTGTACAAAGTTTGACTTCTGTACTTGTTTATTTTCAGTGAACTTTCGAACAGTTAGAGTCCAATGGAATTGATTATTGCTCAGAATAATTCTGTAAGCCCTAGTCGTTTCGTCGTCGAGCTAATTGTTTTAAACACTGCTTGAAACACTGTTACCGCAATTAATTAGTTTCTAGCTTTACTAACCGTCTTCACGCGTAAATTTTCCAGAACTGTTGTTTCGATCAACTAACGCTTTATTTAACACAATGCTGATGCAGTGATTTTGTAAATTAAATTGGGAGCTACTTTTTGAACAAAGAGGAGTGTGTACATATGGTTTATCTTTAATTTATGACAACAATACACATAGCGTTTCTACGCAGCAATTAGAAAATAAAATATAGCAAACGGCCTAGCGTTTAAGATTTTTCGATTGTAAGGATGTGAACGTGGGGCATAGCAAATTAATTCTAAAATTAATTTTAGTCTTGTTATATGACTGAACTTTTATCGTTAACAAAGCAGTATTAGATGAAAAATATCTAGACTAAGTAACATGTAATTCGAAAAATATTGTAACATTGTTGCACTTTAGCATAGATGCAGAGTTCAATATCTATAAATTGGCAGCAAGCGCTCATGATCGAAAAGACTCGTTCACTCGTTAGGATCCACCTGGGATACGTACGCATCGCCCACAAGCAGGAGCATTCCCACAATGAGATGGTCGCTTTTAGCGGGATTACTGCGTTCTGCCACAGTGACTGTCCACGGCTAGCGGACAAATGGATTGCGGACTTTGTATGGATGAATACTTGTTACATTGTTTTAGACATTTTAATAAAATCAATCTAAAATCCTGCCAAGACTAAAGTTGCCTACAAAACTTATGATTTACGGTTGTATAAATCATTATCAGGTAGCAATACATATCAAAAATCGTTATAATTTACTTTGCAGTAAGTATTTTTAAAAGTCACGAAATTATACAACCAAATTATGTCACTGTCTTGAACTTAGTTTACTTAAAGAAAATATCTTTATGCGAGAGTTTCTAATACAGAAAAATTTATGAATTGGATTATGTTTCATACCTCGGTAAAATAACATTAAATCTTCATTATCTCACCTCCATGGGCACGAAGCACGGAAATAATAACAGCTTTTCACGTGTAATATTACAATTTAAGGCTAAATTTAACAACTTAAACACATATTAGTATAACCTATTTGTTTTGTTGACATGTAGTAAGGACAACTTTTTTATTTTCCTTGTATTTTAACGTCGTGTACGTTAAAAAATAAAAATTGAGTAAATTTCAATCGTATTTCGTAGATTTTTAAATAATTAAAGTAGCCTTTATAAAATTTATTGTAATTTTTAATTAAAAGCCAAAAGCGACCATCTTATTGAGGGAATGTTCTTGCAGCTTGCGGGCTAAACTTAAAAATAAACACTATTTCTTTAAATAGATTTATATCATACTCGAATTGGATTGTTTTCGATTCTATTTTCATATAATTGCAAGTAAAATAGGTCGTCACTGATATAGTGATATCTCCATTATAGATGGACATCCGACACGACCGCAGAGATCAGGTGTAGAACTGACATCTTTACGTGCTCCATTTATAATATGGCTATTATATGTATTGGCTAGATAACACAAGATACTTACGGAAATTGAAGCACAATTTAAAAGTAGACAATATTTATTATTTAGGTGATAAGTTTTCGTTGGACAATTTTGCTATACAACTGTATTTTTCTGTAAATCAATTAAGAAATTTTACTCAATATCCTCAACCGTTTTATTCCAATACGTTTTCAAATAAAGATTATAATAATAAATTGAATTCGGATTCCAATGATATATCTGTGATTTCTGTAATCTAATTGGTTATTTTATAATTTAAACATCTTTAAATATGACATATCCTTGGTTAATATGTAACGATTTTTTAATATTGTTACACATGAAATATAAAACGGGTTACAGTGTTCCATTTACATGTTTGTTTTATTTTACATCAACCGCAATAATTACACTTTGACCCAAGTATTAAAACGAATTGTAATTAAAAATTGTATAGCAACATTATATGCGAATTACGCTCGCGTACGATAAAACCAGCATCAATGTGAAGTTTAAAATTTTATCCTATTATAGTAAATACGATTTCAGATAAGCGATGATTTCGCCGTTTCGGTAAAGCCATGGTCAGATCTATTTTTAATTTATTAAAATGATACTATGTTTTCGTTTTTGGTCACTGCAAATTGATTAATTCGTATGGTACTGTGGTGTTTCTATTCATACAAATAAAAAATACGGGACTAAATTATTTTCAATTTGAGATGAATGTTATTTTTTAACATAAGAGGCAAATTTAATCTTTATCGACCTAACAGAAAATAAAACGGCATGTGTAACTAGTTATTTTTAACGCAAAATCGAATACAAATAAGGTACGACTGACTGTTGAATTAATATGTTTCATCAGCGGAATAGCTCAATTTCTAGATTTCCAATCTTGATAGATAACTTTTAATAATAATTCTTATTTTTACTCTAGTTGATACGGTCTCTTATAATATTATTTACTAGCGACCCGCCCCGGCTTCGCACGGGTTTAATGGATGATATTATACATAAAAACCTTCCTCATGAGTTACTCTATCTATTAAAAAAAACCGCATCAAAATCCGTTGCGTAGTTTTAAAGATTTGAGCGTTCATAGGGACATACAACATGACACATGACAGAAAAAGCGACTTTGTTTTATACTATGTAGTGATTTTGGTTTCATTCATTTCAATATTGAATTGCTGAAAGAAATAATTGGTTTTAAAATCATTTTATATTCGATTATTCATAAATGTCGTTTTCATGAAATGTGATTGTTTGCTTTTGTTTCAGGTAATTTGCAGTCTTGATTGAATCAAGAAGTGATTTGCCCAGGAAACAAACTGTAAGTATTTAACCCTTATTTT